>MJUU01030293.1:256224-290844 GCA_002080025.1 Modiolus philippinarum
AAAAAAAAAAAAAAAAAAAACACAAATAACAACAAACCCGCAGTTCATTTTGAAGACAATAAATCGAGCACAGATATTTATACCCGTTTGCCCATTAAGGTAGACGCTTAGTTTAATTTACTCTGTAATTGCAATTTCCTGTTTAACCCCTATTCAACAATAGTAAGCTTTCCTAATGTTTATTTTTTTAATTTTTGAGAATTCTAATTCTACCTTTATTTCATTAAAATTGTTAACTTTGATATTAAATATTTTCTTCTTTTTTTTTTATTATAATTTATTTAAATAGTCGACCTTTTTGAGACTGAATAGTGATATATTTTAATCTAAAATATCTTAAAAGTGTGTTCTGTCCGACACACTGTGCAATTGCCACACACAAATGCTCATTTAAAATTAAATAATGTTTGAATTACTAATAAGGCATCATCAGGCTTCACATGCCTATGGTTATATTGTCCTACTGGCACCGGGTTGTTTCGCTCCTATTACCCGTTCGCTCCGGGTTGTTTCGCGCCGAAAAGTGAGTCGTTTAATTCGCTCCGATTGCGTAATTGGCTATCGATGGATATTATATTAACATAATTATGTCGGGTTTACTTTTAAATTTAATTAATAAAAATAGTGAACGATGATTTCAAACCACACATCCCAATCAAAATAATTAATGGAGTAATTAAATAGTTTAAGACGCAATCATTAACTAAAAAAAAAGGTTTTATTATTAAGTGTAATGATTTATCATTCTTTGATCTATCAAAATAAAATTAAATAATTGATCAGTGAAGACCCCAGCGCTTGCATACATGTACTCCTTGAGAAAATATTATATAAATGCATTGTACCCTTTTGGGAAATTCTTTAATCTTGCATGTGGGAGAGAGGGTAGATGGTGGTTGTGATTCTTAGCCTAATTCTTGTTTAGATCGTTTTGTGTAATAAATTTAAAAACCTGTCTGTGTAACTTTATCTCTTCATCCAGATTCAGAATATAACAAAGTGAAAAAAGGCTAAAAACAGGTGAAAAATATACTGTAAAATACAAAATGACATCTTGTTAACAATCTCAGAGCTTACTGTCAAGGAGTACAATCTAATGTAATGTATAGTCCCTGGTCTCTGTCTCGCTACACGTATCGCCAATGGTGTCTTACGGAGTGTATTAACTACCTGAAGTAAAAATCATACCGCCGATGCATCTCTGAATATGTACTTCATTACCAATTTAATATTTAAACTCTCAGTGTTTTGATATTCTTTGTGTTTCCGCCGAGTGTTAGAAAAATAAAACAGAAAAAAATAATGCAACCAAAAACCATAAAAATAACATTTGCCCATTTTCGGTACTCCCAAAACAAGTTCTGATCAAATACACAAAGGAAACAGTAATTATTAAAAAAGCAATTTATAAAAGTGGAGCGAAAAGACCCAGGGCGAACGGGTATCTATTCTATTCTATTCTATTGTCTGAACTTCCTCCAACATAGGAGCACCTCCGTAGAGTAGAAAGTGAAATGTTAAAAATAATTGCCCGCGTCCACAAATATATACAAATAAAACATTTACTACGTTAAGAAATAAAAGTTTCAAATTATTTACAGTTCGTATTAATTAATACATGTATCTATTTATTAAAAAATGCATTAGTGTAGTTCCAGAGTGTTGTGCACCTCCACCCAAATACTTCAAAACTTTCAAATCGAGTTGGTTTAATGTAACATGATAAAAGTTAAAATAACTAAAATATGATGAAGACTGTTAATGACTTCAACTATATATACACAAATAAAACAGTTGAACGCTATTGATTATTTACATCAAGACACATGTTTCCAACAACAAAGCCATCCATAGATGCGTCTCCTGAACCATCAGGCACTCAAGTGCTTTTATACTGCGATACTTCCAGTATAGTGTGGAGAAGCCCACGCTCACTTCAATGTAATTTTCCTTCAAATCAGTATCACCTTCAATCTAAGTACTTTGTAGCGCTATACTTGACGTTTGTGTAGACATCTCTCGCTAAGAACAGTACCCGCGCTCATCGTTATTTAACTGCAACGCAATTTAAGTGTGATTAGTGATAAATGTTGCTAGTATAGTGTGGAAAAATCCACGCTCACTGCTATCTGATGTACCTCGTTTACGTTATAAAATTGATGAATTCACAACTCCATACGTTAGTGTGGTGAAACCCAAGCTAACTCAGCAAGATTAACTACAACTATATTGGTTTCTGGGATTGTTTGCTCCAATTTATATCATTATACTTTGCATTGTGCCAAAGAAAACATAGCCGTCTAGAATGGTATTCAATACTAGTAACTGTTTCTCGTACTGTTTGACCATATTTTTGCAGTAATATACTAGGGTCTAATATAATGTCAATTGTTCCAAATTGCTCAGGGTCAGCTTTTATTGACTGGCATTCTCTATAATACATGGTTTTGATCGTGCATATGATTTTATTTCTAATTTCAGAAGTCCTGTTACAATTCAGCAGGAAATGTTCAATTGTTTCCTCGTCTTCTCTACACAATTGACAGAATGGCGTTTTTTGTGATTTTCTTTTCAAATGTTGCTGTGTTATTTAGAATGTAGCTCCCGGTTACCAGCCTAAGTTTTGTCGTTATTATGTTGTTTTCTCTTAAGGAATCGTGAGTCAATTGTGCTAGATGGTGAATTTGCCCGGGTGTGAAAGTTTTTGCCATGTATTTTAATGATGGATATAGCTGTGCTTCATCTATAACGTGCTTTTTCCAGAATTCATTGACTGATCTCTCATATAAATTTTTCCACGTTGTTTTTTCCAGACGTCTTTCCATTAAATTTTTAATGTTGGGGAGGTTGTATTTGTACAATAACTGTTTGACAACAATAACCCAACTATTGCTATCATGCGACTTTACTGTTGACTGTCTACATACAATTTGTCTTTCATTATTACTTTCTTTCTGCCTACAGATGTTGCCTAATAAATTTAAGATCTTCTTATGTATTTGACCCTCAATTGGTATGTGACCGGATAATAAATAAAGTGACGGAGTAGCAACACTCGTTGGCAAGGACATAAGTTGTTTTAGTGTCTTTTTATGGTAGTTATCAATGAGTTGTAGGTTCTTTCCTGTAGGTGCTAACAATTCCAGTCCATATAAAAGGACAGGCATAACATATGTTCCTAACATTCGTATCATCGATTGAATATCTAACCCATTGTTGCCATGGAATCCTGTCGGAAGAAGTGTGTACATTGCACGTCTGGCTTTCTGTATGTTTTCGATAATGGCACCAATATCATTTATATGTGAAGTTCTTAAAATTCCAACATGAGTCGCTTTATTAACTTACGGCATTTCCACACCATTTATTGTCCATTTAAACTTCTCACTTTCAGAGCTTTTCTTATTCGGGAATATTGGCAAGACTACACTCTTTGAAGGTTGTAACTACAGCTATAATTAATATTATGCCATGTTAATAAGAATTTGAAGGTCTTGTGGGTTGTCACAAAGTATTGCAACATCATCAGCACAAGTGGGAGCAGCACAGTTGATGAATCCTATCTTTGATCCAATACCAGATTTGTGAAACAACATCAAAGGCGGCTTTGGCATCCAAAAATGCAATGTAAAGAGTTTTACCAAGGTCACTATATTATTCCCTTATGCGCGAACGCACCCGGGGCGAAAGGGGACATGAGTGAAACAACCCAGGGTGAGAACAGGATTCGGCGCGAAACGACCCGGATTCAAATTTGAAGGGGACCACAAATGAACGTTTGTGATCAAGTTTGGATAAGGTGTTTCAGAGACCTAATTCTTGTACTGGAATTCAATATAAACTATGTTCCAACTGTTGGCCAATTTGAATGAGGTGCTGATCTGCAGAATACGTTTTTTGCAGGGGACCATCTAAGGACCATTGTGACCAAGTTTGGTTCTAAATGGACTAATAGTTTCTGTGAAGAAAATCTGTGAATGTCTTTTCCACAGGGTCCGATGTTAAATATGTTTTCCTGATAGCCATCTTGGATGAGGTACGGACCTAACGGGTAATTTTTTGGAAGGGACCTTCTAAAGACCATTGGTTTGGTTCTAATTAGAGTGGTAGTTTTTTCCATAGGGTCAAATGTTAAAACTATGTTCCCTCCTGGCGTCCATCGTGGACGAGGTACGGATGTGACCAATATCTTAGTGGAAGGGGTCATGTCAAGACCAAATGACCAAGTATGGTTATAATTGGACCAGAGACATATAAAACACACGTATTTAAATGTCTCTGATTGGACTGGTAGTTTGACATCTGTGAATGTCGTTTCCATAGGGTCCATTGTTAAAATTATGTTCCCGCTGGTGGCCATCTTAAATGAGGTACGGATCTTTGAAAGGGACCATCTAAACAATGTCTTTTCTATAGGGTCCAATATTAAAACTATGTTCCCTGCTAGCGTCCATCTTGGACGAGGTACGAACCTGGCAAATACTTTTTTGGAAGGGACAATCTAAAGACTAAATCAGTGACTAACTTTTGTTATAATTAGACTAGTAGTTTCTGAGAAGGTCTTTGAATGTCTAATCCATAGAGTCCAATTTTGAAACTACGTTCCCTACTTTTGGCCATCTTGGATGAACTATGGATCTGCCGGATACAATTTTCTAAATTGACCTCATTAGGACTATTATGACCAAGTTTGGTACCAATTGGCTCAGATGGTTTAGAGAAGATTTTTGGAATTAAAAGTTTACAATGGACAGGCGCAAAGTAATGGCATAAGTACACCTTCGCATAGCCAGACGAGCTAAAAATTCTCTCCCATGCTACCTCGAGTAAAATTTCATTAGAATTAAGCAAAACTAGAATACTGACAAAGTCAGAAAGGGCCCCGCCCCCTTGTGTGTCCCAAAAACCTGTTTGCGGAATTTCATGGTATTCAGATTTTCCTCAAAAACGAAAGGGAGCTTCCTTTGGTCAAGAAAAATCTTGAGTATCAAAATCATTTAAATCCTTTAAGGCGTTTTTAATTTACCATACGACATGGAGCTAATTCTCAAAATATGCACTTTTTCATATAAAAATGAAGTTTTTTCCCAAAAATCATTTTCTGATTTTCCTCAACGGAAGGGAGCTTCCTTTAGTCAAGTTCAAGCTTGAGTAGCAAAATCATAAAAATCGGTGAAGGCATTCTTGAGTTATTGTAAGACACAGAGGTAATTCTCAAAATATGCACTTTTTCATATAAAAACAACTTTTTTGCCCAAAAATCATTTTCCGATTTTCTTCAAAAACGAAAGGGAGCTTCCTTTAGTCAAGTTCAGCCTCGAGTATCAAAATCATAAAAATCGGTGAAGGAATTCTTGATTTATCATACGACATAGAGTTAATTCCCAAAATATGCACTTTTTCATATAAAAATGAAGTTTTTTCCCAAAAATCATTTTCTGATTTTCCTCAAAAACGAAAGGGAGCTTCCTTTAGTCAAGTTCAACTTTGACGAAAAAAATCATAAAAATCAGTGAAGGCATTCTTGAGTTATGGTACGACATTGAAAACGCTGACGGACAGACAGACAGACGGACAGGCTGATTACTATAGGGCGCCGCCATTTCATGGCAGGGCCCTAATAAAGTCCAGCTGACAAGAATGATAATACAGAGAGCACATCCCCTTTTTGTGGAGTACATAATCATGAATTATCCACAAAAGCTAATTATCAAATACCTCAAAGTTTACTCCAAAATGGAATATGGTGATAAATGCATTGTTGTATTGTTTTATTTTTGTATTACCCTCATCTTTGCATTTTTTGGCAAGATGACAAAAATCCTCTAAAGATCATGACTATTGCTCACCTGGACAATGTCTTTTTCTTAATACAGGGTCTAAATTTAAACCAAATGTGTAGAGAGGGTCAATATGGTCCCATGCTGAACTTATTCCTCACTTAAGGAGAATCTAGCGATAATGTGGAAATCCCAACAAGAGGCTCTCAAAAGCCTGTGTCGCTCACCTGGACAATGGCCCACACTGACAAATTTTAATGAACCTCAATATAAAAAATCTAAAGTATGTTATAGACTTGACGGACTTATAAAGATTGGCTCCAACTGGCCTAGTGGTTTCAGAGAAGATCTTTGAATGAAAAGTTTACAGACAGCTGCCAAGTGAAGGAAAAGGCTTACCCTGGCCATACCAAACATGTAGCTATATACGCTGAAAAACATTTATTTAGGAGACTATTATTGACAAGTTTAGTTTCTTTCAGCTCTGTAGTTTAAAGGAAGATCTTTAAATGTTTTATATTTATTGATCGGCTAATTCTGATAGAAATAAGTAAAATTTGTACATATTAGCTGATTTAGGTTTTCCATTAAATCTTTTAGGATATTTGTGCTCTATAACATTTTTTTTATTTTTGGTTTATTGTCTTCCAAATATTGTGATTTGATCTGCACTGAAGATACAGAATTTGTCGAAATGGCCAGATCCAGGAACAAAATTTTATTGTTACTTCCGTATTTTGTTATCAAATCCATTTGGCTCATATTTCTCCAGTACTTTCAGAGTAAATGCTAAAATTTTTTTTGCATATGGTCTTATTTAAAAATTTTCCACGCTTGAAGCCACATTTTGTATTGACTACAATGAAGGGCAGTTTTTGTCAAGGTCCTTCCATACATGTAATTTTGGTTACATTTTTGTGGTAGTTCACACTGCTTGTACATAAATTGCAGTTTTCTTGTCTATTTTTGTTTTGTTTTGTCATATTGTCTCCAGTTGTACACTGTTTAAATTGCTGTGTATTGAATATAGGATTTTTTTCTACAAGTTTTGAAAATTCAACTTCATTCACAATGTAAACACAACAGTGAATTAAAATAAAACAACTTTTTTATAAACAATAATTTAATTGCATAAATAACTCTTCAATATACAATAGCACTTGAACATAACTATAGTAAGAACAGTTAAATGATTATCTGGAGTGTCTCGTTACAGCTGGAGTGGTCTTCATTTTCTCACATCTTTTAATCTAAAACAAAACAAATATATATATAAGTTGTATTTTAGCAACACAACTGAAATGTATTATCTACTGATGTTCCCAAATGTTTGACATCATGCAGCTGTTGTAATGTGACATTTATCATGTTTCCGACAGACTTCCTTTTTTCACCAGAGGTATATCCACTTGATACTTCTACAAAATAGTTTTTTTTTTTTTGTTAAAGTTTCAGTACAGTCTAAGGTCTCAAGATACCCTTTTCAGTGCCTCAAATGCTGGGTTAAAGAGTGCGTCAAAAATTTGTGCATGCTTATGATATGGTTGATCAGATGTTATTGTTGTAATGATGGGATTATGTGAACAATTTTATTTTATTTTTTGAGAATGATAGTAAATGAAAGAAACAAATCAATAAAAAGTGAATTTATTCATTACAGTAGGTTTTTAGCTGTTTGTTTTGGTCATATGACACACAGCATGGACGGTATAAATAGCATGTTCTACAAATGGTGCAAAAATGGATGTAAGTGTTCGGTGTATATTATCTCAAAAAGTAATCTTTGATGATATCCTATTTTATTGCTAAATCTAAACTGTTGGTGAAGGGCTTTCACACTATCATAGTGGCTACGTTGAGGAGGGACTCATGTATTGGCACTGCATGTTTTTGCAAATAATTGCAAATTTTGGGGTATTTTTTCAACATTTGCAAATGTTTCAATGGAAACATACAGCACTTATATATATTGTCGGAATGAAACAGATGTCTATGCAATTTAAAGTATTCGTTCCAAGGATTCCAAAGAGGTACAGGTTTATATATCTGTTATTTCACACTTTTTCAGTAAAACTTTGCAAACAAGATGTGAATCTTTGAAAACCAGACACATGAGAAAATTCAAAGCTAAACGGTTACATGAGACATAAAGTTTAACTAGAAGTGTGTTTTTGATACAAAAACTAATGTCTCCCCTCCCCCTCAAGTCAAAAAGGGGCATGACTCCAACAAAAATTAGCCGATCAATCCAGCAAGACCATATGCTCAACAAAGTATGAATGTCAACAATCCTGTGAAGTGTGGTTAAAATCCGATGAAAGATGAAAGAGAATTGGCGTCCACAAACTTTTTTTTTGTAAAATTCTAAGTTAAAAAGGGGCATAACTCAAACAAAAATTAGCCGATAAATTAGCCGATAAACAGGGCGAGACGATATGCACAACTAGGCATGACAGTCAACAATCCTGTGAAATCCGATGAAAGATGAAAAAATTGGCGTCAACAAACAAAATTCTAAGTCAAAAAGGGGCATTACTCCAACAAAAATTAGCCAATCAATCCGGCAGGAAATGTGCACAACTAGGCATGATGGTCAACAATCCTGTGAAGTTTGGTTGAAATCTGATGAAAGAATCTGGGCCACAAACATAATTTTGCAAAATTCTAAGTCAAAAAGTGGCATAACTCCTAAAAAAATTAGCTGATCAATCCACAAACTTTGTGACGGAGGGACTGACAGACGGACGACAGACAGAAAAGACAAAAACAATATGTCTCCCCCTTAAGAGGGGGAGACATAATTCAACATTTGTGAAACAGATCATCCACATGGTCACAACTGACCATAAATTACATGTATATGCCTTGTTCAAAGTAGGTTCCCTGTCTAATATAGTTCCTTGTCCACTTAAAACTTCTTCAAGTATAAATAGGACAAGAAATTGTTTGATTGCATAAGAATCTAAATAACAGTGCATTATTTGAAAGTTAGGGGATGTCAATCTTGATTTGACGTAACTAATAGGAGAGAAATTATTCACCAAAATTTCGATGAACCGTGATATTTTTGTTCGGTTAATTTTCGGTACATGCATATATCTGTAACTGCTTACTTTAATCCTCAAAATATTCACAAGAAATTAGCAACAGAAGCTAAAATTCCTCCTTTTTATCTCTAAATGTTACTTTCTTGTTTTGGTGGTATACTAGTTATCGCTAAAAAGCAATACAGAACAAAATCAATTACGGGTGTGAACATATATATCAAACCTACCAACCATAGTTTTTCAGGTTATTTTAAATGGAAATTAATCTTCCGATAGATTTGGGCAGAGAGGATTCTCAACGAATATCTGATTTTCTTACACATCCAGAGCAGCTAAAAATCACAAATAATATCTAATTGTCACCTTTGTGTTGCCAGATGAGATATGTGTATGGTTACACTCCTAGTAACTAATAGAGCATAATGAATATGAATGTTGATGACTAGCGTCAACTAAATTCATGGCATAACAAGTTCTACTTCTGGTTTTATCTTATTGCAGTGCACTGCACTTGTGACATGAGGGTTTATTACTGTTGATTGTTATGCTTTGAATATTAATTACCTCGATAATAATCCTTATAGCCACCATCATTATGATGGCCATTATTGCTGTGACCGTTACTGTAACCATGGTAATAATCATCATAAGAGTTATCACATGCCCCCTTTTTCAGAACAATGTCGTCAATAGCTATATCACTGTGGTAACTTTTTCCTTTGAAGGCTGTTATGTCGATCTGGAAAATAGGAAAACATAGAACTTTTAGCTTCATTAATAAAGAGAGTTTGTTGTATCTGTAGGAATAATGTGATTATTTTTTTGTTTTTGTAAAAATAGACTAAAATAATTGTTGATATTTTCTTGAATAAAGCACCTGTTTTACTGTAATTCATCTTTTCCTGTAAGTTGAATGAAATTGAAATTTTCAAACCTTGTAGCAAAAAACCTATGAAAAATCTGTATTATTGGTCAATGTTTCAAAATATCTGTTCTGTTGACAAGATGAACTGCACTACTGTGATATTACTATTGGCCAAAAATTTCAGAGAAGATTCATATCATGGTTAAATGGTATGTATGTGTCTGCTTGCCGTCATCAGTAAAAGAAAAGTGACATACATGTGGACCCAATAAAAATCTTGCAAGTCAAAGGATAACCAAAACATGTTTTTTAGAATTTAAGGAGATAATCCGAGATCTCAATGCAACTAACAGAATTTTTCAGCTGATAATCGTTAAGTAAAATCTTAGATTAAGACCAATTAAACTTAAGGTAGATCGACACTAATACACGGCACATTCGATTGTGTAACACAAGTCGGATGCGGAATTGACTTGATTTTCAAGCCGGAATATTCCTGTATTGGCCAATTCATTGTGACGTCATATTAGATTGACATACACTTTCCCGCGAATTAGCTCCCTTTTCCTGTACATGTTGTCTGTTTTATACACTATATAAAATAACTCTTTTAATCAAACGGCAACATGTAGATTTTTCAGCGTAATAGATAGCTTAAGTGTATATCTCTGAAATATCAAAAAATTAAAAAAATCTATCCGATATTTTATATGAAAGATAAACAATAAGAATGTTCTCACAGTTCCCTATATATTCTTTGTAAATATTGCTGAAAAATTTGGCCGGATTTTCAAAGCCAGATGACAGGAAAAGCTGATCGGTGACATCATTTTTATGTTATTTTAGGAACATATAGGTTAAGACCTACAAAATAATGTCTGATATCTTTATTAGGATCCAACTACCTTAATAGGTAGATTTTCATCCAACCAGATGAAAAAATATGGAGATTGTGGATGAAATTTACTTCTTATGTTTCATTTTATTTAGTTTGGTCCTTGTGATAAATGACGATATTCAAGCTGTCTATGTAGGTGTAAAACATTGTCTTTGGATCGTTGAAATATGAAGCATACAAGCTTTTCCTTGCAGTAGTGCCCATAAAAACTCTCACGATGTCTAATGCAAATTAAATAACGTGTTGGTGCTTTTGTTTTGTGGTATTTTTGTTCTTTTTTGTTTCCTGACATGCCATGTTTTTGTATCTTTGATTCTAGATCTTTTAACAGAAGTTTGGAATATGTCTGCGCCATCATGTTGCTATTATGTGACAGTAAATCAAAAATTTTTACCCTAAGAGTTTGACTTCATCTAATCCAAATTGGTGTAACAAGGAAAGGCATTACCGTTATTATTCCACTTTACCTCAAATTTCTCATACTTGGCAGGAATAGTTATTTCAGTAGTGTACCAATAGTTTCCAAGGTTACGACCACCCTCTTCCCAAATATTGTTATATCTATCTGTATATATATAGACAGCTAAATATCCCATAGTACGACCTCTCATGTGGTACGCAAAACTAAGACAATGATCCTCAGAAGCTGAAAAGAAATTGCAAAATGCTATTACTGTAATGCTTTGGTTTTCATTGTAATAAGTCTTTCTTGAGGGGGTTCGGAAGAGAGCCCTCCTTTCACCTAATCACAATTATTAATTTGTAAAATCAATTATGAAGGAGGCCGGACCTATATCGGGATGCCGAGATTGGAACTTTTCAAGCTCTAGAATTCATGATTTTTATAATTTTAGCCAGGGATTTTGGGAAATTTATGCACCAGGAATCAGGATTTTATCAGTTTTAAGTTCCTTTGTAGTTTGGGATTTCCTGATTTAGTAAAAATAAAGTCAGGATTATTTATTTCAAATATATTCTTATTCAAATAACATGAATAGGATTGGATAGCAGGGCAAAACCTATATATATCCTCTCCTTACAAAGGCAACATAACAATACAGGTTAATATACATATATAGTCGAAAGGACATACCTCAAAATAATTTACACACGGAAAATATTTCCCTTCATAAAATTTTACTCAGTAGAAAAATTAAAAAATGAATTATCAGTATAATTGACATTTTAACTATTTGTCTAGATACATGTACTTCTCAGTTGCCAAAAGATGTCAAGTAAGTAAGTGTACCCATTCAGAAGGTTTTACAAATGGGGATTACAGGACAAAGTCAGGATTATGTAAATGGTAGTCTTTCCTGCATTCAGCATGCCCATTAACGTACTGCAGGACGCAATTCACGTACATTATAAAATGTGCACATACAATTTCACAATCAAAACATGCAAGCACATACATTTGAAAAAGTGATCATTGAGTATTATGATTTTCAGATCAAAATGTATTGTTCAAATCAATAGTGAAAGGAAAATAGTTATGGGCATAATCGGCATATGTCATGCAACTTGATAGGTTCCTTGCAATGTCGTTTTAAGTAGCGAAGTGAAAGTACTGGTACGCATATGTAACCTCAAAAAACACCTTGAACACAAATGTAAATTTAAAGGGTACATGTACCCCAAACTGCAAAAAGCAGTGGGCATGCTGTGTATTCTCATCATTTACTTGTACATTCCTTGTACAGCTTTATTGTATCCAAGCACTGCCTTGAGCCAAAGCTGTCAAAGACCTAATGCAACTGTACTTCAGAGAAGCATCTATAATAAGAAAAAGAAGGGAAACGGGGAATGTGTCAAAGAGACAACGACCCTAAGGGGAGCAATAACAACTCAAAGCCACCATAAGATCTTCAATGAACGGTGAGGAAACCCCACATCCAACGGTAGGTCGGAGTTGGCCCCTAAATAAAAGAGTAATCAAGTTCAGCGAAATAAGCATCTTCCTAGACTCCGATAGACATAAAGTGAACTAACTAGAAAACAGACAAGACACACAAAGGCTTAATAAATTTCCTGACTTAGGACAGGCGCAAACCTGCTGCGGCGGGGTTAAACTAATTTTATTGGGCCCAAACTTTCCCCCTATAGCCAATGAGATAAATAAAAAAACGATTCTAGCTACTTCTAGCGACATTTAGAAGAAAAGATGTATAGCAAACTTACCTTGGTCTTTAGGCATATCATAAACCATAGCAGCATAATCACGTCTGCGAATTTTAGAAGCCTCTAAATATGCATACCAGCTGCCTTCGTAAGCATAAAGAGGTCCAGTCATCCATGTTGGAGTTGCACCCTGCAAGTACATGTGCATATGCAATACATGTCAATAATAATCAATTCCTATAAGCTACAGGAGAGTATATTAGTAATACTATTTGTGTCTGTAAGACAAATGCTATACTCACGACCCAAAAAGAGGACCATATTGTCAAATTTACCCTCTTTCTCTAATGATATGTGAAGTTTAAACCTGTTAGATAAATTTTCATATTCAAGATACTAGCCAAATTTTTACTAGACCTAAACTGAATTTACTAGTCTTGGGCATAGGGCTAGTGGCTAAGGGGCACAGTTTAAGCATGAAAATAAACACCTCACTAAAAATTTAACAAAATCCTGAATATAAAACCCCATATTTTTTAGGACACTCCTTTTGCTTGATATGTACAGTATCTTATACTATCAGGGGTATAAAACTAAACTAAACTATTTTCAAAGGTAAACAAGATGAGTTTGTGAAACACTTTGCCCCAAATAGCAAACATGTCTACAAAACAAAATTACTGCTAAAATTGCAATATACCCTAGAAATTTAGGTTTAGTAGACATTGTACTAAGCTCCATTAGATCTATTCACATATAGTATAACAGGCCTCTTGCAATTGTATTTAACAAACTAAAAGCAAAATATAGAGCTTGATCTTTTGACCTTTGACCTTGACCTTCGACCTGACCTTAACGAAATTTCCATAATGGTGTTCATCTTTATATGATAAATATCCAGACCAAATATAAATCCCCTATCACATCCAATTGGAAAGATATGTTTTCAAATTTGAACTCAGTGTCATTGACCTTTGACCTGACCCAATATTTCTTTCTGTGAACTGTACTAAGATTCATTAGATCAATTGACAGAGATTATCAACAGGGGTGTGAAAATACGTTAGTCCGATGCCTGGGGCAGTAGGATGCCTCGGACTTGCTTGTTTTCTTGAGAAAAAGTCTGTCTGGCCTTTTCTTTATTTAAATAAACTAGAGGCTCAGAGACTGAGCCTGTATCGCTCACCTGACAAAATGCTTCTATGCCATGCATGACAAAAATATGTTTATTACCAATGGGTCTAATATTTAGCTATGTTCTCCTTTAGCACCCGTGTTTTTGTCCGATCCTATTGAAATGAGTAAGTTTTGCAAAGGACCTTCCATACATTTAGTTAAATTTGCCTGAATAGTTTCAGAGAAGATGATGAAAAGGATGAAAAGGATGGCTTTCTCATACCAGGCTCCGATGTTAAACTATGTTCTGCACTGGAGGCCATGTTTTTTGCCATATCGAAATGAAATGAGCAATCTTTGTAAAGGATATTTAGTACATCATTCCTGTAAAGTTTGGTTGAATTTGTTAGAGTGTTTCAGAGGAGAAGATGATAATGTGATTTTTCCCATAGGGTCTGATGTTAAACCTAAGTTCCTTGCAGACAGCAATGTTTTTTATTGGATCGGAAGAAAATAAGCAATCTTTGTAAAGGACCTTTAGCACATCATTCCTGTAAAGTTGGGTTGAATTTACTTCAGTGGTTTCAGAGGAGAAAGTGAAAATGTGATTTTCCCATAGGGTCCAATGTTAAACATAAGTTCTGTGCTGACAGCCATGTTTTTTATACGATCGGAACCAAATGAGCTATCTTTGTTAAGGACCTTTAGTACATCATTCTTGTAAAGTTTGGATGAATATACTTCAGTGGTTTCAGAGGATTGGGTGAAAATGTGATTTTCCAATATGGTCCAATGTTAAACGATGTTCCGCGCTGGTGGCCATGTTTTTTATCGGATCAGAACTCAATGAGCAATCTATGTCAAGGACCTCTCGTACATCATTCCTATAAAGTTTGGTTGAATTTGCTTCAGTGGTTTCAGAGCAGAAGATGAAAATGTGATTTTTCCCATAGGGTCCAATGTTAAACCTAAGTTCCGCCCTGGCGGCCATGTTTTTTATCGGATCGGAACGAAATGAGCTATCTTTGTTAAGGGCCTTTAGTACATCATTCTTGTAAAGTTTGGTTGAATATACTTCAGTGGTTTCAGAGGAGAAAGTGAAAATGTGATTTTCCCATAGGGTCCAATGTTAAACGATGTTCCGCGCTGGCAGCCATGTTTTTTATCGGATCAGAACCCAATGAGCAATCTTTGTCAAGGACCTTTAGTACATCATTCTTGCAAAGTTTGGTTGAATTTGCTTCAGAGGTTTCAGAGCAAAAGATGACAATGTGATTTTCCCCATAGGGTCCAATGTTAAACCTAAGTTCTGTGCTGGGGGCCATGTTTTTTATTGGATTGGATCAAAATGAGCTATCTTTGTTAAGGACCTTTAGTACATCATTCCTGTAAAGTTTGGTTGAATTTACTTCAGTGGTTTCAGAGGAGAAGATGAAAATGTGATTTTCCCCATAGGGTCCAATGTTAAACCTAATTAGTTCCGCGCTGACGGCCATGTTTTTTATCGGATCTAAACGAAATGAGCAATCTTTGTAAAGGACCTTTAGTACATCATTCCTGTAAAGTTTGGTTGAATTTGCTTCTGTGGTTTCAGAGGAGAAGCTGAAAATGTGAAAAGTTAACAGACGACGGACCGCTCAATGCCCCCAGAGTCTGTAGGTATAGCTTATGCAAAATCCTGCATTCTGGCAATTTCCTGGCACCAAATTTGACATCTTGAAAACACTGTTTTGTAGTTAAAATATATGAAAACCAGTGAAGTTTCTTAGTCCAACAATGAAAAAATTTGAGCAGCACTTCCCCTACAAAACACATCTTTTTATTGACTACCCCCTTCCTAGTTATACCAAGCCACACAGATTGGACAAAAGAAAGAAAAGGATTGTGCAGGATAGACCCATTTATATGATATGAAGCATACACATTTCTGGCCAATCGATAGTTAAAATTAATCTTTACATACCTGAGAGACTATAATTTGTTTTTCTTAATTTTACACTATCATGGTGTTATTTAAGCTGAATATGTTGCTTGAAAGCCTTCCATAATTAAGGTCCTTTGTATACAACATGCAATAGGCTCTCCCTTTTTCATCTAGTTTTCGTATTTGGCAACCTTTTGGCTCCCTGTATACTTCGAAAGTTCAAAAGGGGGCGGGGGCAAAAAAAAACAAATAAATCTTCAGGGGTATCAAGAACATTTTGAAATGGGATTGGTTTGATTGGAAAGAGGATCAATAAATTTCTGCAATCTACAAGTTGCATAAGTACCTTAAGAGAAGATAGTCAATATACTTTTCCCATAGGGTCCAATGTTAAACTATGTCTTGCGCTGGCAGCCATATATTTTTTTCAGTGCATCAAAAAATTTTGACAATCTAAGTCAAGGACTTTCTATACATCATCCCTGTAAAGTTTGCTTCAATTTGCTAAAGTAGCTTCAGAGGAGATAGCATATATAAATGCCATAGGTTCCAATGTTATAACATAAACTATGTCCTGCGCTGGCGGCCAGGTTTTTTGGTGGATCGAAAAAATTTCAGCAAAGTTAAGTAAAAGACCTTCCATAGATCATTCCTGTAAAGTTTGGTTCAATTGCTTCAGTAGCTTTAAAGGAGATAGCAAATATAAGCCTTTCCCATAGGGTCCAATGTTAAACTATGATCTGCGCTGGGTGCCATGTTTTTTGGCAGATCAGAAAAATTTTGGCAATCTAAGTAAAGGACCTTCCATACATCATTCCTGTAAAGTTTGGTTCAGTTTTGATCAGTTGTTTCAGAAGAGATAGCCAAAATGTGCATTTTCCCATAGGGTCCCATGTTAAACTATGTTTGACCGTTTTAGCAAAAGTTCAGCAATCTTTGTGAAGGACCTTCAATACATCATTCCTGTAAAGTTTGGTTGAAATTGGTCCAGTGGTTTCAGAGGAGATAGCAAATATATGCTTTTCCCAAAGGGTCCCATGTTAAACTATGTTCTGCGCTGACGGCCATGTTTTTTCATGGATTAAAAAAATTTCGGCAAAATATGTAAAGGATCTTCCATACATCATTCCTGTAAAGTTTGGTTCCATTTGCTTCCCTTACTTCAGAGGAGATAGCAAATATTTGCTTTTCCCATAGGGTCCCATGTTAAACTATGTTCTGCGCTGGCGGCCATGTTTTTTCACAGATCGAAAAAATTTAGGCAAACTAAGTAAAGGACCTTCCAAACATCATTCCTGTAAAGTTTGGTTGAAATTGGTCCAGTGGTTTCAGAGGAGATAGCAAAAATGTGAAAAGTTTACGGACGACGGCGACGGACGCCAAGTGATGGCAAAAGCTCACATGGCCTTTGGCGAAGTGAGCTAAAAATATTTTTCAATAAATTGATTGAGAGTCTCGTTTAAATTGGGTGTCAAATCAGCCTCAAACATCAACAAATAACTTCCTGATAGTGTTTTCAAAACTATTTTTGTCATCAGTATAAAAATAGATCAATAGTATCAGAATCATTTTGGTGTTTTATTTGATCTAATTCACGTCTAATAAATCAGATCGCTATAAAAATCTAATGATGTCGCTGTTTAAGGGCTTTGCATTTAAAGAGCAGGGCTTGGGCTTGACAAATCTTTAAAAGCCCTGGGCTAGACCTTCAGGAAGAAATTTTTACATCCCTGACCAAGCCTCTAGAAATTGTTATTTTGATCTTTTTGACATGTCTGACCTTACTGAAATTTGAATAATAATGTTCAGCTTTACACTGTCAATGCATATACCAGATAGGAAAGGCTTGTCACATCTGGGTTGAAACTAGAATACTGACAAAGTCAGAAAGGGCCCCGCCCCCTTGCATGTCCCAATAAAGGGCTATGCCGAGCGAAGCATGATACGACCGCAGCAATTTCGACCACTGAAATTTCAACAAAAGTAGTTTAAAGTGACTGTGGACACAGTAAAGAGCTTGACACAATAATTCGATGGACNAGAAAGGGCCCCGCCCCCTTGCATGTCCCAAAAACCTGTTTGTGGAATTTCATGGAAATCATAAAACAATATTTGGGTAAAATCATAAATAACAAAATCCTAAGTTATTGTAAATATAGTTTCTGTACATGGCCATTTTGACAACTTATGTCTCATGACAGAGCTAAGTCTCAAAATATGATTTTTTTTTCATATATAAACTAAGTTTTTTTCACCAAAAATGTTTTATGAATCTCCTAAAAATCATTAGGGGCCTTCTTTTGATCAAGTTCAACACTGTGCATAAAAGTTATAAAAATCTGTGAAGGTCATTTCAAGCTATCATACAACATAGAGCTCATTCTCAAAATATGCTGTTCATGTAAAAACTATGCTTTTCCCCAAAAAATGTATCTGGATTTTCCTCAAAAACAAAAGGGAGCTTCCTTTGGTCAAGACCAACCTTGTGTATCAAAATCATATAAATCCCTGAGGGCAGTCTTAATTTATTGTACAACATAGAGCTATACTCAAAATATGCATCTTTTCATATTAAAAACTAATTTATTCCCTCAAAATTGTTTCCAAATTTTCCTCAAAAATGAAAGGGAGCTTCTTTGGTCAAGATCAGCTTTGAGTATCAAAATCATTAAAATCCCTGCAGGCAATTTTAAGTTATCATACGACATAGAGCTAATTCTCAAAATATGCACTTTTTCATATAAAAACTAAGTTTTTTTCCCAAAAATCATTTTCTGATTTTCCTCAAAAACGAAAGGGAGCTTTCTTTGGTCAAGTTCAACCTTGAGTATCAAAATCATTAAAATCCCTGAAGGCAATCTTAAGTTATCATACGACATAGAGCTAATTCTCAAAATATGCACTTTTTCATATAAAAACTAAGTTTTTTCCCAAAAATCATTTCCCAATTTTCCTCAAAAACGAAAGGGAGCTTCCTTTGGTCATGTTCAACTTTGAATTTAAAAATCATAAAAATCTGTGCATGCAATCTTGAGTTATCGTACGACAAAGAAAACGCTGACGGACAGACAGATGGACGGACAGACAGACGGACGGACAGGCTGATTACTATAGGGCGCCGCCATTTCATGGCGGGGCCCTAACTAATTATGAGCCTGGTTAAAGTTGTGGACATGTCATGCAAACAGACAAGCCAATAAACTGTTAACACAGAAAATGTCTCGGCTTAAATTCCCATTCATTGCATGAATCTGCACATTGCCCATATGAAAATGTAGAGTTGAGCCTCAACTGATGCCCAGTCCTGCCTCAACTGGAGCTCAACTTTTAGTTGAGAATCACAGTTGAGCATTATATCTCAACTAGATTCCACCAGTTGAGCAAACATGAGTTAGCTTGAGCAAACTTGAGGAATCTGAAATGACCCTTATCACAACTTGAGCTTACTTGAGGATTTGGACTTTACCATTTTCATAACTTGAGCTCACTTGAGCATAATTCCAAAACTTGAGATAACTTGAGGAACTAAAAAGTTCACTGACATGGTTAAGCATCTGAGCATGACCAATTTCTATTTCCTGTCAGTTTAAATTTGAAAATGGAGGGAAGCAGGATAGTGTGTGAAAATTAACAGAGGAAGCATTAAACCAAGTAATTCACAAATAATTCTTGGAATAAGTAATAGGCATGGTTTAGATATAGCTTTTTACATGTCTGTATGTAGTATTTCATGTCAACTAATAGCAAATTTTTCCTGCAAACAAATATAATTTCATTATGAATTTATAATTATAGGTCACTCTTGAGTCCTTGAAAGAAAGAGGGAAACAAATAAGTTACATGTTTATCTATCATTGTAAATGCATACAAATGTACATGTATGTGGCTTTTTAGTGTTTATCTCGTATTGTATAATTAAAATTTATATGTTGAAATAAATTGAAGGTTTAAGCATGAATGAGATAATTAAGCAATAACAGTACATTATTTGAATACCCGAGGGCGTCAATCGTAGATTTGACGGTCAAAATGCAGTTTACAGGCGACAGGTAGCGGAGTATGTCAACGAATATTTTGACGTCAAATCATGATTGATGCACTCGGGTATTCAAATAATGTACTGTTATTGCGATTGTAATGCAATTAAAACCATAAATTGATTTCGTGTTCTATTTTAAACTTGTGTATTTGTAATCTGACAAGGGACCAGACTAAACAGGGAACCTTCCATGTCCCAAGTGTGTAGATGGTGGAATTGACGGTCAGTTCTGACCAATCAAAACTTTCTTTATATGAATGTTGCATTACAATTAACATTCAGTTGCTGCAGTCGAAATTGCCATACAATTTTGTAATCAGGATGTTTTGTCATAGATAGTTAGCTTTATTGAACCTCTTAAATAATTTTTACAAGATTAATTGAGATTTTAGGCTGTTGTAGCATTTCTTTATACACAAAAAGTTATGTGTACAAATTGTTGTGTAGATTAGTCATTTAGGTCAGTTATGCATTTTCATTGCCAAAAGTTCACTGGAACACTTGAGCTCACTTGAGGAGAGTTGAGCTTACTTGAGGACTAGTTGAGCATTACTTGAGGACTAGTTGAGAATTATACTTGAGGGCTAGTTGAGCATTACTTGAGGGCCATTTGAGCATAGTACTTGAGGGCTAGTTGAGCATTACTCGAGGTAAATGTGGTTGAGCCTCAATTAATTTGCATGTGATTTTTTTCAACCGATCTCAGTTGAGCCTCAACTGAAAAAAATGGTTGAGCGTCCATTGCATTTTTCGGTAAGGGTGACCTTCAGCAGCAGCCACGATAACAAAATGAAGGTCTTAATTTGTGTGCACTATCTGCTTGCTAAAATCTTCATATGATTGTTCAAGCATGATAGAGGGGTCCAGGCCATCTGAATGTGTATAATCCTCAAGATGCAACTGCATGTCAATTATGGAGTGGCTGCAAAATTTCAAACTCAGAGGACTGGGGGTACTAGACATAGAACGCCACTGAAACTGATCTCAACCACCATAATGCATACCAAATATCAATGTGCTCATATGAATAAACGCCCCAACAAAACCAAATATTTTATAAACAGTGCAAAATTTTTAAGTCAGTGGAGCATGACTGCAGGGGCATAGACATAAATTGCCACTGAAACTGATCTGTACTGATACTAATGCAACTGCATACCAAATATCAATAGGCTAGCACAGGTTGTTGATGTTAAAAAGACCCAAGAAACAATTGTTGACGTCGCCGACGCCAGAATCACCATACCTAAGTCTTGCTTTGTTCAACTATTGTGAAAGGGGACAAAAACAATATACCCCCATCTAAAAATCAGAGGGGCAAAGAATAACAACAACAGTAACTTACAGAATTTATAGTCCAATCAACTGTTCCAGCTTTCAGGTCAAAAGGACATGTCTCACCAGGTTCAAAAGTACATACAACCTCCTCTGTTGATGGCAGTGTTGGTGCTTTGGTAGTTGGCTGTGGTGTTGTTGGTGATGGTGTCGACTTGGTTGTTGTTGGTATTGAAGGTGTTGAAGGATTTATAGGCATTGATGTTACTCCTCCATTTAAACCTGAAAACGAATGTCTAAAATTTTATTAAAAATGCCCCAAACACCAGTTTTTTTTTCACAGATCATATCCAATTATCCCCCTTAAATTATACCATAGTATTTTTTTTCCTGTCAACGTAGAGATCTGTCAAAGTTTTAAATCCATCAAACCATATCACAGGAATTGAGCTGGGGTCGATTAAAAAAATGTGTCCCTACCTGACCTTCTTGGCCAACAGAAATGCAGTGATATTGTTTCTAATTCTTTGGTTGCTTCTTTATCAATAACTGGCAGTTCCATAGTAAAAAAGATGACAAAAATCTACATTGTCTATGAATGTATACAATATATGGTCTGTTTCAATCCATATTTGATGACATTGTGTTTTCTTTAACACAGAAGCTGACAAAAGATATGCACGTCACAATCTGACGGTGGGGACAGATTTACTGAATTGGTTCTAAGTGATTGAAATGGGAAAACAAGAAAATTTATATAAACCCCCTAAACTTAATTTGTGGAGGTATATGAAAAACTAAAAGAAAAGGGAGTTTTTATCATGGGCATAACTTCTAGACAGGTTAACTGGCTTTGTTCCATCAGAATTATTTACTCTGTTAGATTATACTTATTGTTCTTGGGTTCCAATTTTTGTGGATTTGGTGGTTTGCTAAAACCATGATTTTAAGTTACCAACGAAATACATTTTTTCCTTGAGTTTGAATGGATAGCATTTGAAACCACAAATTTAAGTACCCACGAAATAACGATGTATATAAAAACATTGAAAATTGATGCCCACAAATAAAAGTCCTTCCACAGTACATGTGTAAGTTTTTATAAGTCTTAAAAGTTCCTTTGGCCAAGGGAGATAATTCAAATAGAAACTGTTGAAAATGGTAAAACATTTCAAGTAAGTCCTATGGAGTTAATCATTCCCTTCAGTC
Source organism: Modiolus philippinarum (assembly GCA_002080025.1). Classification (NCBI taxonomy): domain Eukaryota; kingdom Metazoa; phylum Mollusca; class Bivalvia; order Mytilida; family Modiolidae; genus Modiolus; species Modiolus philippinarum. Next base: position 278,499 of record MJUU01030293.1, read on the forward strand.
CTGACAGATAGACATATTTCCCAAACTTGGTTTAGCAGTGGCAGATCCAGTGGGTGGTCCAGGGTGGCCAGGGCCCCCTTAGGTTGGAAAATATATAAAATTCCTAGGGGTTTTCAAACTAGAGGCTCTCAAGAGCCTGTATAGCTCACCTGGTCCATGACTGGCATAAACTGCAGCTTAAATTAACCCAATGTTAAAGCGTCTCATTTTCTAGAAGTTTCAAACGAGAAAATCTTTGAACATGTTTTCTCCTTAGGGTCCAATGTTAAACAATGGTCCCCGCTGGCGGCCATCTTGGATGAGGTGCAGACTTGTCAGACAAATTTTTTTTAAGAAGACCATTAAAGGCCTATTGTGACCAAGTTTGATTCCAACTGATCAAGTAGTTTCAGAGAAGAATGGCTTTGAATGTGTTTTTCCCATAGGGTCCAATGTTAAACTATGTCCCCCGCTGGCAGCCATCTTGGAATACATGCAGACTTACTAGACACATTCTTTGATAGGTACAGACTATGGACAGATGTCACCAAGTATGGTTCCAATTCGGCAAGTTGATTCAGCAGTATCCACGGTAATTTAAAGCCCGACTATCCATTACAACCCATTTCAGACCATCATTCAAGAAAAAATTTGGGCAGGGGTTCCCTTTATAATTCAGATAATGCATATTGCTGAAATCAAAACATTCCAAGTCCCTGTTTCCATAAAAAAAATTTTGGCAGGGGTTCCCCTTTATAAACTTGTTTAAACATATTTCTTATATTGTAAAGAAAACTATGAAGCACAATACGACAATCAAGCTTACATTGTTAGTTATACAGGTGAACTTCAGTCTCTCAAATTTTGGTAGCTGGAACACCACCAATATCTTGAACTGTATTCAAAAGTCTGATCATGTTTTACTATATTGCTTTGTTTGGCTTCTTTGACAAAAAACATTCTTGCTAAGGACCACTTTCGACACCAGTTTTGAAGTCAAAACATCATTTTGTAATTAATAAATGGCAGGCAATGACAATTTTCAACATAAGGTTTAAAGTCACAACATCAATATCTATTTGGAAACCAATTTCATTGAAATTAGACAATGTTGTATTTTCCCCCCTTTTTTGGTGGCCATTTTGAAAATGGTGTTAAACGAACAATTTTCAACATTAGTTTTTGAAGTCGCAACATCAATATCTATTTGGAAACCAAATTTCATTGAAATCAGGCAATGTTGATTTTTCCCGCCTTTCTTGGAGGCCATTTTGAAAATGGCGGTCAAAAAACAATTTTCATTACTGGTTTTGAAGTCGCAACATCAATATCTATTTGGAAACCAAATTTTATTGAAATTGAACAATGTTGAATTTTCCCGCCTTTTTTTTGGCGGCCATTTTGAAAATGGTGGTCAAAGAATAATTTTCGGCGGCCATTATGAAAATGGTGGTCAAAGAACGATTTTCAACACCACGTTTGAAGTCAGCCCAGCATGGCAAACATTTTATCAATTTACACTTAACCTTCATCTTCTATAGTTTTGGAAATAAGACGAAAAATATGAAAATTTTGAAAATTGTGTGAAAAAAGGGCAATAACTCCTACCAGGGTTTTGGATTTTCTCCAAAATTTCAGGGTGGGTAGATCTTGATATGCTGAACATTTTTGCAACATAAAGTTGACCTCTATCTGCTATAGTTTCTTTGATAAACAAGATGTGTTTGTGAAACACTACATATGCCCTCAGATTCCAATTTTTACCCCTTTTTGACCCCTTTGACCTTGACCTTTGACCTTTGACCAAATTTTTTTGTGCATATTTATGTTCCTCTTGACTAGACCTATACACTTGCCAAGTATCAAAAGTCTAGCTTATATAGTTCAAAAGTTATAGCCAAGGTTAAAGTTTCGGACAAACAGACAGACAGACAGACAGGACAAAAACAATAAGCCCCCGATCCTCGATCTGGGGGCATAAAAATAAAAAATATTAAAATTTTGAAAATTTCCCGAAAAAGGGCAATAACTCCAAAATTGGTGATAAGATTTCCTTCAAAATTGCATAGCAGGTAGATTTTGCCATGGTGATCACTTTTACTCCTGTCAGATTTTGGATATATGTAACGGTTTTCAAGTTATTTGCCAAAAACAGCAATTTACCCCTATGTGCTATTTTAGTAACAGCAGCCATGTTATTTAGTCCTCGGACTAATCGAACACAATTTTGAATCTAGATACCCTGGTAATGACTCGGACCAAGTTTGGCTAAATATTTGCCTAGTGGTTTCAGATGAGAAGTTTTTTGAAAAAGTTTACGACGGACGGACAGACGACGGAGGCCAACGGATGCCAAGTGATGGCAATAGCTCACATGGCCTTTTAGGCCAGGTGAGCTAAAATTGGGTTTTAGGCCCAGGCTGGGGGGGATTATATATTTTAGTGAGGTTTGCTCATATTTTTCTAGTTCATTTTTAAAATCTTTTTAATATTTATAGCAAAATATGAGATGATATTGTCAGATTTTTAATGTTCATCAAATCTGATCTGATCATAATCATACGATTTTATCTTGTAGAAATTTGCTTTTTACTTGTAAAAAGCTGTACTGTTCTACATGCCTGTTTTACATCCAAATATTTTTAACAGTTGATGCTTCAATATAGTTGAAATATTGCTGAAGTTGGCATTAAACACCAATCAATCAATATGAATCAATAAGAGCAACAAAATACTTGCCATCTGTAGTTGAAGCTACAACAGTGAATCCTTTTGAAGCTGGACGATCCTGTGAAAACTTGGAGTCAAATTTAAGCATCATCAAAGTTGGGTTTCCATATGACGAGGCAGTCCATGTTTGATCTTTAACTTGACCACATATCTTTGGACCTAGTTGACCAATCAAATTGTAGCGGATTTCTAACCAATGGTAACATCTCTCCTCATCATTCCATGGAAGGTCCAATTCTGTGATTTTTATTTGAACCGTCTTGCCGACAGGTGCCTTTAATGACAGAGTAATAAGTAGACAATATTGTATTGTAAACTAGTTCTAACAAACTTTTTTTCCTCAAATTTAATTTCAATGTTCTTGTTTCCAATTTCAGTTTTGCTTCAACCTTTTTGGAGAAAGTTTTGATTTAAGCAATATCAGCTGTATTGTTCAATTTATTGGTTCAAGAGGAATTTATCATTTGAAAGTGAAATATCTACAATTCTACGATTTCTATTATCCATGATCTACTTTTTAAGACAAATAATATTAACGCATAAAATTCCACAATCAAGTATCAAACAAACCTTGACAAGCCAGACACAGTTTGTTCCTACTGAATATGATGAAGGCCAGTTAGGTGTTTGTATAGTTCTACTTCCTGCTGTCACATCAACAATTCCTCCACAGTTACCTGTTATATAGAAAGTACATACTTGTGTAACGGAGTGAGATTCTGGCTCGTTTGTGTTTACAAATACAATCACTTAGCAGGGATGTGATTTGGTTACAGGAAGTCCAATGGAAAAAAAAACAGAATAATCAGAAATCAGAAGTAGAACATAATATACAAAAACAGATCTGGAAACAACTTGTTCTGGGGAAATCCGTGATTCGGGGATTCCGCTGAAATATCACATCCCCGACTTAGGCAAGAATGACAAGAGAATGTGGTTACTTGCTCATAAATTGATTAGTCTGGAAAGTTTTCAAGTGAAAGGCCACCACAAAATGTTGATATACACTACTGATCATGATTTATAATTCTCAGAAGTTGTTGTTTGCAAGTTAAAAAATTCCTAAAGGTTCCACGGAACGTAATGTCTCGCCCGCTCAATACATTGTCATTGTAATTTGTCCTATATTTAGATGAGGTTGCAAGGCAGAATTCCATTAACTCCTGGGTCTTTGAGACTTTAAGAAAATACACTAAAATTGGAATTAAATACAGTGAAACCTGTCTAAACCGAACCCCTCTGGGACTGAAGATTTTGTTCGGTTTAGACAGGTTTTGGGTTTACACAGGTTCAAAATATATAGATATTGATAGAAAGGGTCTTCACATTTTGTTTGGTTTAGACAGGTTTTTGGTTTAGTCAGGGTTAGGTTTAGACAGGTTTCACTGTATTTATACAACAACTGTTTTCAATGAAGTGTAAGCAAAATAGTATGGTTGCTAAGTAGAATTCCCCAAAATAACTGGTCTTTTCGAGTTTCATGAAATTTACCAAAACTGGAATCAAAGATTTTTGCAACTTTCCTAATTATTATAACTGTAAGGAATTGACAAAGATATGGTTGCTAGGTAGAATTAAAAAAAAAACCCAGGTCTTTGAGAGTTTCAGGAAATTTACCCCCCCCCCCAAAAAAAAAAAAAAAAAANAAAAAAAAAGAATCAAAGATTTTTGCAATTCTACCTTTGAAAATTATCATTATAACTGAAAGGATCTGAAAAAGTTATGGTTGCTTGGTAGAATTAAAAAAAAAACAGGTCTTTGAGAGTTTCAGGAATGTAAACAGAATTTGGAATCAAAAACTTTTGCTATTTTATTATCATGATTATTAACTAAAAAATGTCTGTAAGACAGGGATGCCCTGCCAATAAATTTATCGCAAAATGAATTGTGATGAAATGCAAAATTTAAACAAAGTCATTCAACAATAAAATGTTGGTTATGGACACCAAATTAATTGTGAAATAGCCAGATCTCCTTTGATTGAATGTTACAGTAAAATATTATGATGCTACAATAAATAGAAGTTGAGAAATAGAATTATATGCAAAACTTTACCCCCAAGTCACTAAATTGTAAAATGTAGGTCAAAGCCACCAAACTGTCACTAATTTGGGTAATACTCATCAAGGCAATTAATTTGATGATACATCATTGTCTTATAATGTGTAGTTGTTGAGAAATGGGCCTTTAACACAAAACTTAATCAGAGTCACTCAAGCATGAAATGTAGGTCAAAGAGTCAAACTACCTTGTGAACTCTGTAGTAATATCAAATATCTGCCTTCTGGCCTACTTTAATGGTTCTACCTTTTACAGTTTCTAAGAAATGTACCTTAATGCAAAACTTAACCGGACGTGCGGACGTACAGATGGATGGACAAGGGTAACACTATATGCCCCTTCCACATTAGTGGGCGGGGCATAAAAATGTTTGTTTTGATTCAAATTTATTCAAAAATAGGAAAAATGAAAGGATATGGAGTGGATGTACATGTGACAAAAATGCCTTGTTGCTAAGAAGAATTTCAAAAATTGCTTGTCTAGGAGAGTTTCAGGAAATTTACTAAAGTTGGAAGCATTTTTTCATAATTCTTAAGTGTTCAAAATTATGTTTGGTATAAAAGAAATGCAAAAATTAATAATTGGATGCAAAAAATTTCAAAAAATCTATTGGTCTTTGCAATTTCAGGAAATTTAGGAAAGTTGGAACCGGAATCAAAATTCAAATAACCTGTTACACATTTGTCCACTTTATGCTGAGAAGTCAATTTTAATGTAATTCATTTAAGATTAAAAGACTTTATTCTGCTTCTTAACAACTTACATTGTAAGTCCAACAAGATTGTCCCCTGCCACCGCAGTAAAGTCAATTAAGTCCCATAACTCAAGTAAAATTTTGTGAATCAAAATGGCGGCAAGATATGATCAACTGCATTGGATTTTGAGGAGATGTGTCTACAAAGTCTTCCTATGTTGTAGTATGCATTAAGTCGATAAAGTCCCATTACTCCTGTAAAATTTGTCCAATCAAAATGGCAGCATAATATGATCAAGTACATATGGTGGCAAATGTTCAAACTAAATTTCAGCATAATCCATTCAGTGGTTTCCGAGGAGTTGCGCCCACAAATTGTTCCTAAGCTGTAGCACGCATTAAGTTGATAAAGTCCCATAACTCCTGTAAAATTTGACCAATCAAAATGGCGATGCGATATGATCTTGTACATGTGGTGACTAACAATCCTGTAAAATTATCATGAATTCGGACTAGCAGTTTCTGAGGAGTTGCGTCCACAAGATTTGCCATTGTATAACAATGTGGAAATAATCAAAGTCCCATAACTCCCACAAAATTCGACGATTCAAAATGGCAATGTGATATGATCTAGTACTAATGGTGACTAACAATCCTGTAAAATTTGAAGGAATTCTGGCAAGTGGAATGTGAGGAGTTGCGTCCACAAGATTTGCCATTGTATAACATTGTAGAAATAATCAAAGTCCCATAACTCCCACAAAAATTAACGAATCAAAATGGCATTGCGATATGATCTAGTACTAATGGTGACTAACAATTCTGTAAAATTTGAATGAATTCTGACCAGCGGTTTCTGAGAAGTTGCGCCCACAAAAAACGTGACACACGGACACACAGACAGATGGATGCAGACCATTACCATGTCCCTCCGTCGCGTTGCGGCGGAGGACAATTAAAATTAGAGGCTCAGAGACTGAGCCTGTATCGCTCACCTGACAAAATGCTTCGATGCCATGTGTGACAAAATATGTTTATTACTAATATCTAGCTAATAAGTTCCCCATTAGTACCTGTGTTTTTGTGTATCTTATTGAAATGAGTAATAATGCAAAGGACTGTCTACATTTAGTCAAATTTGCTTGAATAGTTCCAGAGAAGATGATGAAAAGGATGGCTTTCTCATACCTGGCTCCAATGTTAAACTATGTTCTGAAGTGGAGGCCATGTTTTTTATCGGATCAAAATGAAATGTGTAATTTTTGTAAAGTACCTTATACGTACATCAATCCTCTAAACTTTGGTTGAATTTGTTTCAGTTGTTTCACAGGAGAAGATAAAAATGTGATTTTCCAAAAGAGTCCAATGTAAAACTATGTTCCATGCTGGCTGCGATGCTTTCTATTGGATTGTAACGAAATCAGCAATCTTTGTTAAGGACTTTCAGTAATATCATTCCTGTAGAGCTTGGTTGAATTTGCTCCAGTGGTTTCAGAAGAGAAGATGAAAATGTGATTTTTCCCAAAGGGTTCAATGTTAAACCTAAGTTCCGTGCTGGCAGCCATGTTTTTTAAATGAGCAATCTTTGTATGGGACCTTTAGTACATCATTCCTGTAAAGTTTGGTTGACTTTGCTTCAGTGGTTTCATACAATAAGATGAAAATGTGATTTTTCCCATAGGGTCCAATGTTAAACCTAAGTTCCGCGCTGGCGGCCATGTTTTTTATCGGATCCGAACAAAATGAGCAATCTTTGTTAAGGACCTTTAGTACATCATTCCTGTAAAGTTTGGTTGAGTTTGCATCAGTGGATTTAGAGGAGAAGATGAAAATGTGATTTTTCCCATAGTTTCCAATATTATATAAACCTAAGTTCCAAGCTGGCAGCCATGTTTTTTTTATCAGATCAGAAAAATATGAGCAATCTCTGTAAAGGACCTTTATTACATCATTCCTGTATATTAAAGTTTGGCTGAATTTGCTTCAGTGGTTTGGGAGGAGAAAATGAAAATGTGATTTTCCCATAGGGTCCACTGTTACACAATTTTCCGTGCTGGCGGCCATATTTTTTATTGGATTGGAACAAAATGAGCATTCTTTGTCATGGACCTTTAATACATCATTCCTGTAAAGTTTGGTTGAAAATTCTTCAGTGGTTTCAGAAGAGAAGATGAAAATGTGATTTTTCCCATAGGGTCCAATGTTAAACCTAAGTTCCATGCTGGTGGCCATGTTTTTTTATCGGATCTGAATGAAATGAGAAATCTTTGTAAAGGACTTTTAGTACATCATTCCGGTAAAGTTTGGTTGAATTTGCTTAAGTGGTTTCAGGAGAAGATGAAAATGTGAGAAGTTAACAGACAACGGACGGAAGGACAACGGACGACGGATGCCAAGTGATGGCAATAGCATAGTTGCAAACCCAAACTTACTGAAATACGGAAATAGGCCATTGAAAATGCAGAAATTGGCACTGTTTTGCGGAATCCATGAAAATCTTTTGGGACCGCTTTAGAAAGATATTGATACAAAGAAAGGATACATGTATCCGTTTGGCTTATTTAGACAAGTACAATTCACTTTGAAAAACGTTTTAAATATGAAAAAGAAAGGAAATGGGGCAAATGTCAAGTAGACAACATCCCATATCCAGGTTAAAACGACCCAAAACAAAACATCTAGGGGTGGTCATATGGTCTTCAACACAGTGAGGAACCTCACACCATATAGTAAGCCCTAAATGGCCCCGTAAAGGTAAAAAAGTGAATAAATCAATGGAAACAAACTATATATGATAAACCCACCGATTTTGCATCAACATTTTATGCCTGTCAGTCTGATTACACGTGTTGTTCAATGTCGTTTAAATCGCCATGCCCTATGTCGATATCACAAATCAAAAAGTTGCACCGTACATGGTTTTCATCCACATGGGATTTAACAATTACAAACTGATACCTTTTCATGTACTTCGCTTTGATTTTTTGAAAAACACAGGGAGTCTTAGGTTTAACTTGGACAGATTTACAATACAAAATCAACACCAAACACTATTTGCTTCCGATTAAGTTATTTTTCCGGTTTCTACCAACAGCGAATTTAAAACTTCATAATCTGATACAGGATATATATAAAAACTTAATTATTTTCAGCAAATTAAACATCAATTTTCACATGTGCCTGCAATTTATTCAAAACTAATTCCAACATTTTCTTAGTCAAATTATTTTCTAATTGAAGGGTCAATCTGGAATACACATGCTAAAATCCGGAATATGGAAACCACCTCTATTTTTCAGAAGCATTCCGTGCAATCCGGAATGGTTGGCAACTATGCAATAGCTAACACTGACCCTTCGGGTCAGGTGAGCTAAAAAACTAAGTCAAAATATGGAAAAAATACAGAAAAACTGAAAAAAAATCCATTTTTTTCAGCTGGAAGCAATTTTCTGACCATCATCTATCTATAGGCCACTTTTTGTGAAATTCCAATAAGATTTAATAATTTAATTTGACTTATAAAAATCTTTAACCATAGGGTTAAAATTAATTTCTTGTGCAAAAAAAAAACTAAGTCCAAATAAGGAAAATATACGGAAAAACTAAAAAAAAAAAAAAAATCAAAATTTTTCAGCTGGACGTAATTTTCTAACCATTTTCTAGCTTCTGTCCAAATTTCAAATGATTCCATTATGATTTGATGAAGAAATTGATGTTTAGAAAACTTTAACCACAGGGTTAAATTAAATGTTGACTATGCCGCCGCCCAGGAATTTTGGATTGCTATGTCTCGCTTAAGCAACTTTCTTCGCGGGCGAGACAATAAAATGAATGTTTTTTTTTTCCCTTGCATTCAACATTTTGATGTCAATTATCAGAAAACAACAGCAATTGTTTGGAATTTGGATAAAATTTTATTCATGAAATATCACATTGGTAGGCAAAAAAAAATATATAGCTTCTACAACAAAAACTAAGTTGATTATGAAGTTAAATAAATTTTGCAAATGTTTGAAAATGAAGCTTCCCGAGTTTTTAAACATTTGAAATTTATTTAACAAGGTGTGAGAAATTTCATATATAATGAGAAAGTAATATCTTGTACACACAAGTGTGGACCCAAATTGATCTCTCGCCCGTCCCTACTTGGTCACAAAACTGATGTGAAAACTCAGACTGACTAATTCAGAAAACTTAACATGTTGGCTGACAAAAGCAATATAGCAAACTGTAGTACAACCAAAAACCAAAGTACCAAATATCAGTGACCTACCACTGATATAGATACTGGAGAACCAAACATGTTCACTAGACCGTGAAAATGTGGTTAAGGGTCAAAGCCAAATAGCAGGTTCCATCTAAGACAAACCCACATACCAAATATTATTGACCATACATTAAAAGATACTTGAAAACTCAACATGCTCAGTGGACCGTGAAAATGAGGTCACAGATAAAAGCCATAAAGCAGACTGTCATGTACTACCCAAGACCAACCTATATACCAAATATCATTGACCTACCACTTATAGTTACTGAGAAAATGACCTAATGATAATCACAAAATCTTAACATGCTCACTAGACCGTGAAATTGAGGTCAAGTACAAAAGCCATATGACAAACTGTCATGTACTACCTACGACCAACCTACATACCATATATCATTGACCACCCACTTATAGTTACTGAGAAACTAACCTAAGCACAAAAACTAAACATGTTCATTGGACCGTGAAATTGAGGTCACAGACAAAAACCAAATGCCAAACTGACATGTACTACCCAAGATCAACCTTCATACTAAATATCATTGACCTACCACTAATAGTTATTGAGAAATGGACTTAATCAGAGAATTTTAACGTGGTCACTAGACCATGAAATTGAGGTCAAGGACAAAAGTCATATGCCAGACTGACATGTACTACTGAAGACCAACCTTTATACCATATATCATTGACCTACCCCTTCAGTTATTAATATGAATCTAATCAGAGAAACTTAACATGGTCACTAGACCGTGAAATTGAGGTCAAGGACTAAAGTCATATGCCAGACCGACATGTACTATCCAAGACCAACCTACATACCAAATAGTATTGAGATATTATGTATATTTAATGAGAAATGGACTTCATCAGAGAAACTTAACGTGGTCACTAGACTGTGAAATTGAGGTCAAGGACAAAAGTCATATGCCAGACTGACATGTACTACTCAAGACCAACCTATATACCAAATATCATTGACCTACCACTTACAGTTATTGAGATATGGATCTAATCAGAGACACTTAACGTGGTCACTGAACCGTGCAATTGAGGTCAAGGTCACATAATGTTATGTCCGTCAGATTAGTACTACCACTAGTAGAGGGGCAGAGACCAGAAATTTTAAAATTTAAATGACCCACATACCCTATTCGATATCTATACCTTTTTGGAAAGCTTAGGTCGTGTACATTTCAAAAATGTTTGTCGTAAAAATCAAATGTGGTAAGAGGGGGGATAAATTAGGGGTCAAAGGTCAATCAGTAAAAAATGAAAAAAATGATAATATTATGTTTTTCAGCATTTCAAGGCATAAAAATTGATACAATAGAAATTTATTTTATTACTTAGCAAATTTGAATGTAAATAAACATGTTGTCATGATTTGTGACGTCACTTTTAACATAAATTGACGTTCATTTGATGTTATAATAAAGAGCTATGTTTTAAGCTTAAAACATTTCAAGAATTTTTTTTCCTGGTTGTGATATTCAAAATGAGTATAATTTAATCTAAACAATCGAAAACAGTATTTAGTAAGCGCTAAATTTCGAAATCAACCTGTGTTAGCACATATAGCACGTAACCTGGCATGTCGCAAGTCAGATTTATAGACAACGCTCAAAGTATATGAATTGAATTTTATTGAAATCTAAATATGACTCTGTTTTATTTATTTGTTGCAACTTACTCGATAACTTAATACTTTATTTTAATTCTTATTTAAAAATAGTGAATGCAGGAACTCGCCCCTTTTTCGAAAGCTACAAAATGAATGGGTAATTTGCAACGAAAATCGACAGATATTCGCTATATTCGTCCACAGATGGTGATCGCACTCACACAATATTTCGCTTAGCAAGGAAATAAGTAAAAAATGTTTTATTTAGAGAGAGTGCATGACCCACTTTTAACTTGTCTAATTTTTATGGAGGCCCTCTTATAAATATTCAAATAAAAACATTGCAAATATTGAACACAGTAATACAATAACGTACGTATTTTTATATTATGTACATTTTATTTCAAATAACGTGTTGTTCATGTTACTAACTGCTTAACGAAGTCGCCGTATTCTCCCGTGAATGGCCTTTTCCATGAAGAATATTGGGATGTCTTCCCCTAGTGTGAGAAGTTCTATGCATTTTACACACGTTTTACTCGTAACTAGAGGCTCAGAGACTGAGCCTGTATCGCTCACCTGACAAAACGCTTCTATGCCGTGCATGACAAAAAATGATCATGTTTTTTTTACCAATGGGGTAGGGTGTTTAGGTATGTTCTCAATTAGCACCGGTGTGTTTTGTCTGATCCTATTGAAATGAGTAATTTTTGCAAAGGACCTTCTATACATTTGTTTTGAGAAAAGATGATGAAAAGGATGGTTTTCTCATACTGGGCTCCAATGTTAAACTATGTTCTGCACTTGGGCAAATGTTTTTTGTCGGATTGAAATGAAATGTGCAATTTTTGTAAAGTACCTTCAGTCATCATTCCTGTAAAGTTAGGTTGAATTTGCTTCAGTGGTTTCAGAAGAGTAGATGAAAATGTGATTTTCCCATAGGGTTCAATGATAAACTATGTTCCGTGCTGGCAGCCATGTTTTCTAA
>MJUU01030293.1:292978-311758 GCA_002080025.1 Modiolus philippinarum
AAAAAAAAAGAAAGCAATATCAGCCCCAAAAAACAAGAAAAAGAACAGAACAGAAAAAACAAGTAGGAAAAAAACGCAAAACAACATAAAATAAAATAAACAATCAACAATATTTGTCAACGTCCGATGTAAAAACGACCTTAGCTTACTTATTGACATGTGTCTGTTAGACTGCGCTTAATGTATACATATTTAGACCGTGGGGACTTTTCAGTTTTACGAACTACTGGCAATACTAATCACACGCACCTTTCTTAATACAAATCAAACACACCCTCACATTAAATCGTAAATATATCCCAAAAAACACGCACGATTTGCCTTGAATACATTGTGTATCAATAATTTTAAACATAAAGCAGCAAAACTAACAAGGGGTATGTCTAGAAACTAAGAAATCGTAAATCAACTGAATGGATTTGATCGTTTAATTTAATAATAGACTGATTGACGGACTAAGTACGAAATATTTACGGATGGCATATTCAAATTTTAAACAATTTAAATGCATTTAAAACATAATTGGTCAGTGCTTTGACACAAAATTACCATCGAACATGTTAAATAGGGCGTACAGTTTAATATAAGACAATAACTGCAAATTGAAATTGTTTATTTTGTGTTAAATTCGAGAAAAACGCTGATTTTGGGGTTGATTTTATGGGTATTTTCTAATCTTCTATAAAAATAGAACGCAAGTTCGAAGAATGATCTATAACGTGAAAAATGTTTCAGCAATTATCTCTTTTTCATGTAATAATGCCATTTGTAGATAAGTTTTTGTTTAGTAGGTAACAAGCCCAAAAGATTAGTTGGGGTGTCGACATTCCGTTTAGGGTCCTGTCATTCAATTGTAATTATCACATTGTTTCTACCACATTTCATTTTTACGACAGACATATTTCAAAAATATAAAATCAAGCTATCTAAAACGACTGAGAAATCGAATAGGGTATTTGGGTCATTTAAACTTTTTAAATAAGCGACTTTAGCTTAATTTGCCGCTCTACTACACTGGATGAAATATAATATTCCTACAAAGGGTTTTCAAAATATCCTGGAAATAGTAAAAGTTAACGCTGTCACCGTCATACTTTGCACGCCTTTCGTCGCGGGCGAGACAAAAACTATTAGCTCATGTACTGACAATGAAAACAAATACCTGGTGTATTTATATTTCAAAATCTGGGGTATCGATATACATATGACTACGGTAAGTACCCATTTCAATATAATTGTCTAAAATACCTGGTGAATCAACATATTGACAAAGATTTCCGGTTAAACCATCTGGACAATAACACTGACATTTATGATCAACAAACCCACCATTTATACAAGGTGGCTTATAACTGCAGTGTGCTGAAATGATACAATAAATTGGTTGTAAATTGAATATTAATTCTATTCAGGTATAAAACAATCAACAATTATCAATCCACTATAAAATGTCCTTGACAGGATATACTGCAACAAACATTATTACATGTATTATATGACTATAAATATACAAGATTCTGATTGGATAAATTGCTTTCCCTTCTAAAATGTGATGATTACAAATGAAATAAAGGACATTTTGTTTTTGATACAGACTTTATCACGGCCAGTATCAAAATGTCCTATATTTCTTTTATCTGTAATTCACCAAATGATAAATAGAACTGTATAATAAATTGAAATTTCTATTTTAGCATTGTTAATCTATTGTTTTTGCATTAATTTATATGTATTCTTTATTCAACGTATTACGCGTATGAACAGACAATTCATACCAAAATATGACGTCAGCATAGCGACCAGCACGTGACGCCTTCACATTGACCCAATAATTTCATGATAATGTCAAGTTCGGTGATACTGAGATTATTAGTCCCTGTAGATCAAAGAAAATTCATACAATACTGATAATACCCAATATAGCACCTGAGGTTAACATCACTCTTAACACTTAAACGTGTACCCATAGTAACAAGGAAAATTATGAAATAGGGGAGAAAAGGCTCTAGTTCGAATGTTTAGGGATATAACGTTGAAAACAGCAAGGCTACTTTGTGTTGTCAGCTGTGTTACATGTGCATTTCAATTACATGTAACTTGCATACACTTTGTAAGGCCATACAAAGATTAATTGGTTCTCACGTCATTTTTCATTGAAACTGACCAGGGAGGGAGGTGACTTTTTTAATCTCTTTATTTGCCAAAAATAGATGGTAAAAACCTCAAAAAATTTAGTGAGGTTATTATTTTTATTTCATTAAAATGGCAAGTCTCAAGATGAGGGAAGGATTGAGAACTAATAACTTAACTTTTCATGGCCTTATGCATCACCAGTTTTAGTTCATTGATATTATCAATAAAGTCCTTTTACATACAGATAACAGGGCCTAATCTGTAGTGCATTTAGGGGCCGAAATTCGGCCCCATTCCCAATGGACAAAAAATGTTATTTTTCCCAATTTCAAGGTATAAAATTCCCAATTTTGTTTTTGTCCAACCATGACGTTAAAATTGTTTAAGTATCGGGGTTTTGTTTACATGATATAGACTGGCACCTATCAGTTAATGGTAAACCAGTCACCTGATACTGCCATTATGAAAGCTAACGAGGAACGCCGCACACTTGCTCTGGTTCCTTCATTTCCAGTTTGTTTTTCGCTTACATATTTATAGTATCGGGTACCAGATTGTTTGTTTGTCGAGGTCGTGTAATCGGCACGTAGTGGATTTTTAACCTTATCAGAAGCAGAAATCAGAATGTTTACATTACTACATTACAAATGGAAATATAAAAGCCGTTTTATTAGATGTAGTGAGTGAAACAAATTGTTTGTTTCACTCCCTATGGACGTGAAAAATGTGTGGGTCTTTATATTTCAACTTGACATGAAATATTGAGAAAATTTCTATTCCTGTGATCAGTTTAAAATTTTTTTTTAACCAACACCTTCAGTAAAACTGAAGGCAAAGCCCGAGATAGTTGACATTTTTAAGAATTATAAAAAAGTATAGAAATAAAAATGTTCAGTTTGCATAGCTCTTTATGTATACATGATTACTTTGAACAAATTTTGCAGTAAAATGGAGAGTAAAAAGACAGCACACATCATACAAATCAACTGTTGAACTTACTACTATTTTTCCCAATTTTGAAAAAAATTGCATGAAATTTCCCAATTTCAAAGGCACAGGACCCTGTGTACAAAAGGTGGGATTAACCCCTTGATAATCCATATATAGTCAAACCTGCCTTAGTGACCACCTGTATTAAGCAAACTCATGTCTTATGATAAAGCATATTTTATCCAAATGCATAGTTGCCAACTGCAACTACATTATATCCGGATTCAGTCATTTGAAAATGTGGAAATTTCAATTATTTTAATCTGCAGAGCCCATTAAAAAATATCTTTATACTAGGTCATCCAACTTGTGTTGAAAAAGTGAGAAAGAATATCATACACATTTCTGTTTGCACTCTAGCTATTTCAACTTTGCCATTTTGCTTCAATAATGTTTAAGGTACTTTGTTATATATAGACATGCCAACTTCTTATCAAGACTAAATTGAAAGTATCTTAATTCACAAACGCTATGTACCTGCACATTTATAGCCATCTGTTATATCTGCAACATCGTAAAAATCTATACCATCATCAAGGTCAGCCAAGAAATCAAGTCGATGATCCTTAAATTCCATGGATTTCAATTTCTTATTGTTAACAACCTTTCCAAATGACTGAAATTACCATATATTAAAATAAAATGAAAAATCTGCATTGTTTGGAAAGGTAACAATTCATTTTGGACAAGTAAATCTGAACCTGTGTGGACTACCTAAATCTGAAATAAACTGCAAAGAATTTAGAATATATGGCAGCTAAAATAATTCTTCAGAAAGGAAAAGCTACGATATACAAGTGTCTCAATGGCAATGCACCTAAATACCTAAAGAGTAAACTGTCTTTATACACTGGCCATAGAAATCTAAGATCAGATTCTATCTGGTAGAAATCTAAGATCAGATTCTATCTATCAAAGACTGTGTGTGCCCAACACTCAACATAACTGTCAATTTTAAGCTCTAGATCTGTTTTATCTTCTGTATATTATGTATAGATTTTGTGTGTAGCTATTGTAGAATTTGATTTAAGTATTTTTAGTTTCATGTACTATATTTGGTTCTGGATAGCGCTATATATCAAAATAAATTAGTCATAGTCTTACAGAAATATTCGTATTGGTGAATGCAGTTTGGTAGCTGTCAGGTTTTTCAATGGTAGTTTGATCTTCAAGGATGAAAGGTAACCAAATGCCATTCACGCACTCACCCATTCAGGCATATGGTTGGGTGTGTGCAAGTTTATCTGATGGCGATCTTCATCCGAAGAAATAAGGTACATCTGAACTAGTACAAGGTACTGGAACAACTCTTAGACAAACTTCAAGGTTTAAAACAGTTTAACTGTTTTATTTCTATCCTTATAGCATGAAAAATGCACATTATTCCTTGATTGACTACACTTTGGTTTGCCATTTTTTTTATTTCACACAGGTTCCTGCAATTCCTACATCACAGAGGTAAAATATGATGTCATAATTCAAAACTTGATTGTTCCATGAAGGTTGTTTCACTGACAAATACCAGGCAATTCAGAGATAAAATGTCAAGTGTGAATTTGTGTCTTCAAATATGAAAAACATGTTTGTGCACTTGACTCGTTTCCTGTCAAAACTGACATTAGATAAACTGACCCATATCCAGGACAAATACAATGAATGGGAATGTAACCTTTCTACCTTGAAGTCAAATTTCTATTGAGAAACCCATAATTGTATTACCTAGAGAACAAGGACTTCTCATTATACATCCTTACTGGAGAGCTACCAATTTTACTATTGTAAGTGCATTCACTTATAGGAAAATTGCTGTAAGCAATATTTATTTCTCTATTTCAGCTATACTCACATATAAATTATACTGCAATACAGACTGGGCATCGTATGGGCGTGTATCCTTTGTTTTATATTTGTCAAACTGTACAAGTTGACCACTCTGAATGTTGTCTTTCAAAATATCAATATAACCATCTCTGTCGGTTCTACTCTGTTCATGTTCCATTCCAATAGCATGCAGCATTTCATGTAG
The DNA here is from genome assembly GCA_002080025.1 of Modiolus philippinarum. NCBI lineage: Eukaryota > Metazoa > Mollusca > Bivalvia > Mytilida > Modiolidae > Modiolus > Modiolus philippinarum. Next base: position 298,128 of record MJUU01030293.1, read on the forward strand.
TGTTATATGGTGCTGAAAAAAAATAGCTATCATTGGAGCTTAATAGCTAATACATATATTTCTCTTATGATTCACCCTTATTACCTATTCCTTGCTTCAATTGCTATTTTGTGGAACACAATGAGACTTTGAATCAAGAGTTAGATATGAACTAGTGGAATAGCTTTCAAGGCAATTTCACTGGACGAGTGTCAAATAATTATAACACACCATGCATGCATATAAATATCAAATCAATATATGGCTCTAGCAGTGTTCAAATCGACATGAGAAAAACTATATGAAACCACTTTATAGTAATGGTGGCTTAAGGTAGTAGACCTAGGCAAAGGGAGAATACTCTTTAAATCAGTAAGGCGTTTTCATCAGTCTGATTCATCGATGATTTTTAAGCATTTATGTGAAAAAGAATTAAAATCATCTATGTCACTTAGAAGCTTAGAACATATTAATAAAGACTGATTAAAACAAACATACATAGGATTTTTAAGAGTTATGTCCCTTAACCTAGGTCTACCTCCTTAAAACCAAGTAGAGATACAAACAGCTACAGAGCTGGTTCTGTTGTTGGCAGAAGTATGACATGTATTAAAACTTCATTCCTTGTTCAGTTGAGGAAATGTGTTGAAAAATACTGATTTTAACCGATGATCAAACAAATTCTTCTGGGCCTCTGTATAATACTTTAGATATTGACAAAAATGTCCATGGATCACTTTGGTTAAGTAACAGATCAACGAAATATCCTTCATGCAAACATTAGGTAAGACTCTACTAAATAAATCAGCTGCAGGCAATCATAATAGTTCTTATGTAAGCAAAGCCATGCTACTTTTATTTTGCCTTTTACTGTCAAAATTGACAATATCTGTAATAAAAAAAACACTCAGACAAGTGACCATGAAATACTTCCAGATTGACCAGCATTTTGATTGAAGTGATCCTTATACATCAGATGGAATTATACAGTTTTAATTGTTTTGTATGGATGTTTATCGATATGTCAGGATTGTAACTGGTTGTTCTTTGGTATTGATAGAGTATTTAAACATTCAATTGCCTAACAATTTTTTACAGCCACATCTATGTTCTTTCGATATTTTCACTTAATACATGAACATCAAGAATTATTATGACATACTCTTGATTTTCATTAATTATTTTATCATTCTAGTTCATGAAAAACATTGCTTATCTTAAACCTTTTTGAAAATCAGCATGCAATTAAAACTCCTGTTAAGTTATTAATCACTTATACATGCATCTGACAAACAAGTTCAAAAACCTAGCCAGTATTTTCTTGGCTTCAATTCTGTTTCAGTTTTCTTACCAAAGAATACATTATTCTGAAATCCATTTATTTGCATATGGAAAGGCCATAACCCTGAACAAATTGCACCAGAAGTTGGATACTCTCATTTGAAAAATCAGAGATATATACTCATTGACACCAAGGTTCGGCGGAAAAAACCACCCCTGGTATTTACCGGTGGTATTTACCGGTAAATACCGCCCTGGACAATACTGGACGATTGAAATTTTGAAACGGTCCATTGCTGGACAATACAAAGTTTAAGTGGTCAATTTTATTCAAATGGTCAAAAGTATATACATTGTATATGACTTCATTTTCTTTTATTTTTTTTTAATTCTTTATCAGTAAATACTGCCATTGACAATACCCCTCAAGTGGACAATTAATACTGGACGATTGAAATTTTAAATGGTAAATTACTGGACAAACCTTGCTGTACAAGTTTCAGCTTTTAATTATTGCTTTTGTTTTTTACCTTTTACAATGTGCAAGCTGGACAGACTGTAAACTGTTTATTGTCTTTCACTACCTTCATGGGTTTCCTGTCCATTTTTACCATAATTAATCCCTTAAGGTAGATAGACACTGTTGCTCTGCGCAATTCAATCACGCATTAGAAAAAATAAAGAGTCGGATACATCCCTGCGAAATGTAGTTCAAGAAGTCATGAACTCTTCATGAACTGTACTTGAACAGCTTGACCTGTTCCTGAACAGTTGTTGAACTGTCCATGAAAAAATCTCACTTGAGTTCACGAACTTGTAATTCATGAACCTGTTCAAGAAATGTTCTTGAACTGAAGGCTTCCAGCACATATAAGCAGCAAATTTGCAGGAACTTGCTACACATTGTTTGCAGCAACGTTGCTGCAAGTTAATTTTTCGCATGCAAATTAGTTTTCCGGCACACAGTGTGCCGCAAGTTTGCAGCACGCTTCCAATGCATCTGACCCTTCAGTTTCTTGCACACTTCCCACGCACAGCTCTTGCACACTTCCCGCACACGGTTCCTGCTTACTTCCTGCACACAGTTTCTGCACACTTCCTGCACACAGTTCCTGCATGCTTCCTGCTCACAGTTCATGGAAAGGTCACACTGACTTTGTCATGTGTATTGCACTTTATTTTATTGTCTAATGTTCTACACCAGCTGTGTGAGAGGTATAAAACATACTTGATTTTTGTATACTATGATAATAGAATATTATAATACATTCAAACTCTTAGCTGTTTTCCATTAAAAATCTAAAAGCAGGTCACCCTCCCTCTTTTGAATTGTTTTTCTCTTACCAATTAAATCAGAATATTTAACAGATAAAAATTATAAAATATTGTACAAAACACTATAAAAAGATCCATTTACCTTCCATATATGTATTTCCCTCCATTTAATCCAAGATTTCTCACACAAAAACAATTGTTTTCCTTTTGTTGTTGCAGCATCTGCCTTCCCTTGGCTCCATTTTTTTAAAAATTCTGCACATGTGCAGAGACTACGGCACACTTCCTGCACACAGAATCAAAAGCTGTGCACTTCTGGCACACAATGTTATTTTTCTGTTCATTTGTGGCGCACTTCCCGCACACAGGTTACAGTGTGCGGGAAGTGCTCCACAAGTGTGCAGCTAGCGGCACCATCAAGCTCAGTTCTGGCACACTGTAGCTGCACATCGATTTGGTTGCGGGAAGTTTGCAGCAAGTTTGCTGCACACTTCAGATTTTGGTAAGGGTGTTCATAAAAAACAATCTCCATGACTTCATGAACATTGATACAAGAACTTGTTGAAGAACATTTCTTGAACAGTTCATGAAAACAAATTCATCACATTTCATGAACATGATGTTCATGAAGCTTTTCAATATATGTTCTTGAACATTTCATGAAAATAGAAAAGAAATGAATTCATGAACAGGATATGATTTCTGAGACTGTTTTTTCTGGAATAAAGGATGAATTTTCTGTAAATGCAGTCTTAAAAAATCTGCAGTATTGAGATTAAAGAAGGGTTGCAATAAAGTAGAGAGCAGAAAACCAAATTTCTGGAAACTCAGCCTATCTCTAGATTTTCCATGGTGCCTGTGTTTTCCATGAAAAATGAAGAAATTTTCCATGGAGTTCCATAGGTCATGGAAAATAAAATCTTTAATTCCATGGAAACTTTCCATGCATAGCTGAACTTAGAAATTTTAGTCATGGAAATGGTACATGGAAAATATTGAAAGTTGGACTTAGTTTATTTTTCATGGAAAATATGGTCAATGTGAAAAATAAACTAAGTCCAATAGTGATGGATAATAATATCACAGTACATTTGTATAATGTTAAATAATATAGGAATTAATTAATTGGGCTAAAATAAATCTCCCTCGATATTTAAGAATGTTTGTCGACTGAAAGTTTACCATTGTTTACTATATCATTTGCTATAATAAGATGCAGGGCGTGTAACGCCTGAAAAATGAAATAGACACCAGAAATCAAAGGAACATTGCATTTAGACGTGTTTTGAGGCTGAAAATATACAACCTAGCAGGAATATTTTATTTCAGGGCATAAATTTGAACTTAACACTTTTTCTTGGCAGGAAGTTTGGACATAAATGCAAAGATTTAAGATAAAATATAACTTTTAAAAATGTTGTGACCAGGAACTTTTTATTTAATTGTCTTGAAACAGATTAAGGTGTAAATTTGAAAAAGTCAGCTTATTTTTTTCAATTTTAAGGGGTGACCATGATTTTTCAGGGAAAGATTGAGGATTTTATTTTGAGATGGGTTACTTCTTGAACTTCTTCTAACGCCAGGTTACCCCAGATCTCACATCATCACGGCTTGATTAAGATGTGATCATGCCGATATAGGCGGGATTGGCCGGAATTTGACATCACAGCACAGAAGTGTGATTTTCTGTAACAAATGAAATCTTAGCGCGGTAGGCAAGATCACATCTCCTCACCCTGCTGAGCTCTCGCCTAAATTAGTGTTGAATAGTCTGCATCTCGACATTCTGTATTCGTTGTCAAATTCATGAACTGTTCATGATTTAAAATTCATGAACTGTTCATGAAGACTTTTTCATGAACTGTTTCAAGAACAGTTGTTAGTTCATGAATTTTCTCATTTAATGTTCACGAACTTCTCATGAACTTTTCTTGAACAGTTCAAGAACTGTTGTCCAAGAACATTTCATGAATAATTCTGGAACTGACATTTTCGCAGGGGTAGTTAGGTTTGATTTTCGGACCGGAATAGTAATTTGACGGCTTTTCCTTTATGACGTCATAGTTGAATAACAGATGTGAAACGTCATATTTTGTTTACTTTGCCGCGAATTAACTCCCTTTTCTCGAAAATAATGTTTAATCCGGAAACTTTGTAAAATATCATCCTAATATAGTAATGGTGGATTATATGAGACCCTGCCACGTTTCACAAAATTTCAAAGTATCAAGGAGCATAACTCCAGAACCCCTTGGAAATCTGAACCTTCAAAAGTTATCAGTCGGAAACCTTCGGGGGACAGACAGATGGACGGACGGACGGACAGACAGACGGACACACAACTGAGGGTATCAAATAATACCATGCCACTACGTGTGGCGGGGTATAAAAAGCATGGTGTCATATACATATTTTTATTGTAACCAATAAATTACATCATAAACTATCTGTTCAAAAAAATTCACCAAATTCTCATGGATAAAAAGTTCGTTTCTATTAAGCTAAAAATTGCCTTTCCATATTTTCCCCATGCATTCTATGTAAATTCAGGTGAAAAAATGGCTAAAAATGAGCACACTTTGATCTCAATAATACACAAAGCAAGCATGGTGACCCATACCTTTTATTAAAGAATTCAAGTAAGTAGGATTGGTTCTTCAATTGTGCCGACTTACAACAAAATCTCATGGATATTTATATTACTGTCTATCTACCTTAAATAAACATCACAATCACCTTTTTGACAGCTATAATTTATAATTGCATCACAACCACCTGTTTGCTAATATAGGTATATAGTACAGGTAAAATTAACACTGTGACTCATTAATGACCTCTTATTAGGTGAACAAATGAAGAAAATTAATTTGAAACATATTTACTATGCATTGTATCAACCAGTATCAATAGGCATAGATTTATTTCATTTGACCAGTATTTACCATTATGGCTGTTGCCTTTTGAACATACAACTTTAAAATACCTATTATTTATTATTTCAATTTACTAATGACTATCTACAAACTTTTAACTTACTTAGCAATATATAACCACCCCCACAACTGTCTGATAAGGGAATCAATGTGTTATAGTTTCAAAATAGTGAGACTGTCTTTTATTTTAATTGTCCAGTATTGTCCAGTATTTACCGGTATTGTCCACTGCCCTGGACAATACTAGTATTGTCCGCCTTTTTGCCAACCTTGATTGACACACCCACTTTTCTGAGGATTTTACTGTATTAATACTAATACATGTAGTGACACATCCATTTTCTGTAGATTTTACTGCATTTATACTTACAGTGACACACCCACTTTTCTGAAGATTTTACTGTATTTATACTTACAATGACACACCCATTTTTCTGTAGATTTTACTGTAATTATACTTACAGTGACAAACCCATTTTTCTGAAGATTTTACTGCATTTATACTTACAGTGACACACCCACTTTTTTGCAGATTTTGCTGTATTTATACTGACAGTGACACACCCACTTTTCTGAAGATTTTACTGTATTAATACTTAGTGACACACCCACTTTTCTGAAGATTTTACTGCATTTATACTTACATAGGAGAGTTATCTTCTATCAGTGAATTTTACAGGTATTGGCAATAAAACTGTACAAAACAGATGATTTATGCAGGGGTATTTTGTCCATACATTTCCTACTTATAAGTGACAATTAAATTTTAACAATTAAGATAAGTTTCTAAACTAGAGTAAGGACTGTCGGAAAGGACAGTGATCCCTGCACCCCCTGTTTGACACAGAAAACAGCTATAGACCCTGGGAATAATTTTTCTAAACATTTTTGAAATTAAACTATTGACAGTCAATATTTTTTACCATAAGGAATTAAGGAATATATGGTTGTTAGGCAGAATTCCAAAAAATGTCTTTGAGACTTTCAGGAATTTTACCAAACTTGGAATCATATATTTTGGAAATCAAGTTTGTGAAATATTTCTTCTAATTCTTACAAATTTTTTAACTATGGTTTCAATGTAGAATTCCAAAAAATATGTGGTCTTTGACACTTTCAGGAAATTTACCAAAATTGGAATCAAATATTTTTGAAATTCAATTGGTGAAAATGAGTGCCCTGATGGAAACAAATCCTAACGGTATTGTTGCTAGGTAGAATTCCAAAAAAATAAGTGGTCTTTGACACTTTCAAGAAATTTACCAAAATTGGAATCAAATATTTTTGAAATCCAATTGGTGAAAATGATTAACCTTATCAAAACAAATGCTAAAAGTATGGTTGATAGGTAGAATTAAAAAAAATAAGTGGTCTTTGATACTTTCAGGATATTTACCAAAATTGGAATCCTAAGATTTCAAAATTTTTATTTTTTCCAAATACTTGCCAAAATACAAGATTATATGCCAAATGTCCAAAAATATCAGTCTTTGACATTTTCAGGAAATTTATCTAGGTTGGAACCGGAAACAAAATTCTGATAGCTTACTGCGCATCTACAGACTATATGCAACAATTCTGCAACAAAATTAAATCCATAAATCCAAAAATGTAGGATGAGTTTGTGTTGCATGCCATATGTGTCACAATCCACATTTTGTGGTCTTTGTCAAATCGACATCTTTGGGCCTCTTGTCTGCATCAAGATAGATATCAAAAATCCGAAAGCTTATTGCGCATCTACAGACCATATGCAACAATTCTACAACAAAATTAAAACCCTAAATCCAAAAATGTAGGAGGAGTTTGCGTCGCATGTGTCAAAATGGACACCTTGGGGCCTCTTGTTTGCACCAAAACCAATATCAAAAATCCGAAAGCTTATTGCGCATCTGCAGCATATATGCAACAGTTCTATAACAAAATTAAAACCCTAAATCCAAAAATGTAGGAGGAGTTCGTGTCGCAAGGACCAGAAAAAGCCCTGATTTATACTAAAGTGACACACCCATTTTTCTGAACATTTTTCTGTATTTATACTTACAGTGACACACCCACTTTTCTGAAGATTTTACTGCATTTATACTTAGCGACACATCCACTTTTCTGAAAATTTTACTGTATTCAGACTTTGTGATACACCAAACTTCTGCAGATTTTACTGTTTTAATATTAACATTGACACATTACTGTATCTATAATAACAGTGAAACACCCACTTTCTGAAGATTTTACTGTTGTTATACTAACAGTGACACATCCACTTTTCTGAACATTTTACTATTGTTATACTTATAGTGACACGCCAACTTCTCTGAAGATTTAACTGTATTTATACTTACAGTGACACACCCACATTTCTGAAGACTTTACTGTATTTATACTTACAGTAACACAACCACTTTTCTGAGGATTTTCTTGTTATACTTACAGTGACACACCCACTTTTCTGAAGATTTTACTGTATTTATACTTAGTGACACACCCACTTTTCTGAAGAGTTTACTGTATTTATACTTACAGAGACAGATTTTACTGTATTTACACATACAGTGATACACCCACTTTTCTGAAGATTTAACTGTATTTATACTTACAGTGACACATCCACTTTTCTGAAAATTTTACTGTATTCATACTTTGTGATACACCAAACTTTCTGTAGATTTTACTGTATTAATATTAACATTGACACTTTACTGTATATATACTTACAGTGACACACCCACTTTTCTGAAAATTTTACTGTTGTTATACTTAAAGTGACATACCCATTTTTCTGAACATTTTACTGTATTTATACTTACAGTGACACACCCACTTTTCTGAAGATTTTACTGTATTTATACTTAGCGACACACCCACTTTTCTGAAGATTTCACTGTATTTATATTTACAGTGACACATCCACTTTTCTGAAAATTTTACTGTATTCGGACTTTGTGATACACCAAACTTCTGCAGATTTTACTGTATTAATATTAACATTGACACTTTACTGTATCTATACTTACAGTGACACACCCACTTTTCTGAAGATTTTACTGTTGTTATACTTAAAGTGACACACCCACTTTTCTGAGGATTTTACTGTATTCATACTAACAGTGACACACCCACTTTTCTTAAGATTTTACTGTATTTATACTTACAGTGACACACCCACATTTCTGAAGATTTTACTGTTGTTATACTTAGTGACAAACCCACTTTTCTAAAGATTTTAGTGTATTTAAACTTAGTGACACACCCACTTTTCAGAAGATTTTACTGTTTTACACTTACAGTGACACACCAACCTTTCTGAACATTTTACTGTATTTATACTTACAGTGACACACCCACTTTTCTGAAGATTTTACTGTTTTTACAGGGCTTTTCCTGCCTAATTTGGGAAAAGCCACCTTTTCTGAAATTGGGAAGATTCATCGACATTTTTTCGCATTTTGGGAAAATAATATGGTTGCAGTACATTTATATGTTTCTGGCAGGGAAAAGAAAACAACTGTTACATATTTTGCATGATGCTATTTTTCCATTCTTTATTGTCTCTAAAATTGTTCCAGAGTTTCATTTCCTTCATTGCTTAGGTCATGGTTTCCCTCAGTGCACATCCTCTTAATATAGTCAAAGGAGACTTGAAGCAGATGATCATAGGCACTTTTTCATTAAGTGGATTATGTAGAGAGGGGGTATGGATTTTCACAAAATAAGTGCCTGTGAAGATAACTCCTGAGGGATGTACATATCAAATTCATAACTGAAATCCCCCTTTCCGCGGTAGAAGTTGATACTAGTACTATTTGTTGTACATCTTGTAGCTCCGTAGAAACTCAACTTCGATTACCTTTTCACTTTCAGACTCTGTTAGATTCGATAATGTAACCTTCAGTCCACTACCAGTCTACATTCTCTGAGGGTTACCTTACCGTATCTAAGACTCTGTTTGTTCAGTGCTATAGGGTTCAGACTTACTGCCAATAACTTTATTATTAATACAACTGATGGTATCATCGATTTGTTTAATCAAAAATAAAGTTTTCTGCACCCGTTTGCACCTGCTATCTATATTCTTTGACATACTTTATTCACTTCTGTTTACTTTCTACCTGCAAAACCTGATTCTGGAGCACCTCAATCCGGAAATGGAAACATGCAAGACAACCTCAGTTTCCCTTTTACGGATGAACGAATTGAATTCCATGTTGATATTTGTTTAAGTTTTCCTGGATTTCTACGATAAACCACTGATTTAAAGTCGATTTCAACAGAGATATTGCTGATAGGACAGTGAAATAACATCCCGGAACCGGGAGTGCTCCGTCTTACATACTGTATCTTATTGGTCTGACTCTGAGAAACGTTTGATGAAAAGGACAAGACAGAGGGCACAAAATCAATGTCACATAGTCTCAAAACACCTTGAACTGTATACCAGAATAACGATTTACAAAACCGACCTCTGATGGGGAAAATTTACACTGAAATTGGGAAAATAAACACTTTTTAACCATTGGGAATGGGGCCAATAATCAGCCCCCTGTGATAACCAGAAAAAGCCCTGATTTATACTTAGTGACACACCCACTTTTCTGAAGATTTTACTGTATTTATACTTACCGTGACACATCCACTTTTCAGAAAATTTTACTGCATTCATACTTGGTGATACACCAAACTTTCTGTAGATTTTACTGTATTAATATTAACATTGACACTATTCTGTATCTATACTAACAGTGACACACCCACTTTTCTGAAGATTTTACTGTTATTATACTTACAGTGACACACCCACTTTTCTGAAGATTTTACTGTTGTTATACTCTCAGTGACAACCACTTTTCCGAAGATTTTACTGTATTTATACTTACAGTGACACACCCAATTTTCTGAAGATTTCACTGTATTTATACTTAGTGACACACCAACCTTTCTGAACATTTAACTGTATTTATACTTACAGTGACACATCCACTTTTCCAAAGATTTTACTGTATTTATACTGACATTGACACACCCACTTTTCTGAAGATTTTACTGTTTTCATACTTACAGTGACACAACCACTTTTCTGAAGATTTTACTGTATTTATATTTTAAGTGACACACCCACTTTTCTGAAGATTTTACAGTTTTTATACTTAAAGTGGCACACTTTCTGTCTGAAGATTTTACTGTTTTTAAATTACAGTGAAACGCCCACTTTTCTGAAGATTTCAGTGTTTTTATACTGACAGTGACACCTCCACTTTTCTGTACATTTTACTGTATTTATACTGACAGTGACACATCCACTTTTCTGAAAATTTTACTGTATTTATACTTACAGTGACGCACCCATTTTTCTGGAGATTTTACTGTATTCATAATGACAGTGACACCTCCACTTTTTTGAAGATTTTACTGTATTTATACTAACAGTGACACACCCATTTTTCTGGAGATTTTACTTAATATTTATACTTACAGTGACACACCCATATTTCTGAAGACTGATCTGTTGTTTTCCTTTTGTGACAACTTTGCCCACATAGGACCAACAACCACTGAAAAAAACACATTTTATATAAAATAAGATTAAATTCTAGGCTAATACGTTTGTTTCTAGGTTCTATAAAATGAAACCAATTAGGCCATGATAAAATAATTCCTACATTTGCATCAACTTTTTCTCAAAATTTGGGGCAGGCTGTTGAATTTTTTTTTAAAATTTTCCTGAAGTTTTGCAAAAAATGCTGTCATTTTAAAAGAAATTTTCCAAAATTGGCCGAAAATTCAAAATAATTTTTTTTTCAAAACAATTCATATGGAATCCATATATGATCCATATGGAGATTTTCGTACAGGAATAGTTCTAAGTCAAAACATACTGATTGTGGTCTTTGATTTTGCAGTCATTGTAATTGTTTCCTGTGATGCTTGTTTGAGCAGGGTGCAGAAGAACACGAGACTGAGCAACAGTGAAGGATGACCATTGACATGTTGACAGGCTCCATTGATATAAAGCATATTCAAATAGAAATTATTACAAAACTTGCCAAACAAAACCACTCAAACTCAACATCTGATGTACTTACCGAGGTAAAACCTTTTACTCAACCACAACCCTTCAATCAAAGCCAAACACTAATCCTTAAGTTCCTAACACTAAAGCTTTATCCTTTATTCTAACTCTTACCCTGAACTCATATGCAAACTTTACTCTTACCCTGAAACCAAACCCTATCCCTTAACCTGTCCTAAATCAAAGCGGTGGATGCTGGAAAGCTGTTAAGCATTTTATCAATGTTAGAACTTCTAGGCATGTATTTCAAAAACAAATGTGGGGTAGGGTAGGAGAGGATCTGATCTGACTTTTTTACACTATGTTGAAAAAATTAAAAATGTCTTGAACAAAATAAGATATATATAGGGGTTTTATCTTTTCATCACAAATGTTGTTTGCACCATTACAATTCAAATGAATATGTGGTTTTCAAGAATTCCCAGAATGATGTAACATCTTCAATGACATTCCAGATTCATCCACATTTCCAACACAAACGAAGTCAATGCGTCTCAGAAAGGCTTACTAATTTGTAACTTAAGGGAATTTTGCTTTCCCCATGAAGATAAGTATTTATTCTGAATTACTTGATTTTTAAAGATTTTTTTGCCAGTTCAATCTATGTAAATGTGACAAAATTGAAGTTCTGTTCCAAACACAAAAATCTTGTATTATCCTACAGACAGTGCAGTCATGTTGCTGATGATGAAACGTCTCAAAATCACATTGATCGGATTCAAAAGCATTTGTTTCTTATTTGTACCAAGCCTCAGTCTGTCGGACCTCAGGCTCTGTGTTGTTTGGATTGATGATTGATGTTTTCTTACATCCGTCCACTGCCAGAATTCCATTCCTGCTTCCGAATTGATGGAAAATGAATTGAAACAAAAGAGGAAAACACTGCAAGTGATAAATGGTCAGCAAGCAAGCTGTTTTCCCAAATTTGTTGCAAATCAGGGAAGTTCGCCACTACCCAAAACATATTTGATTACGCTTGCATAGAGAAGCCGGTCGCTATCTAGTACGCCGGCCAAGATAAAGATTAAAACTGTACCAATAATTCATTTTTGATACATTTGCATAATGGTTTATTGAAAATTCAAAAGATTTAAAAAGGTCATATAATTTATCCTACAGAGTATTATTTTTAAATTCTTTTCAAAAACGGTGTTTGCAGACGAGCCATACAATGTAAACATGTAAGCTCTCCAACACTGGAGGTACACGCATGCGCACAACTGTCCAGTAAATGTAAACATTGGAAGACAGTCTGAGAACATGAATATGCTTAAACATTTTAAATGATAAGATGATAATATAAACAACCAGAGGCTCCCAGGAGCCTGTATCACTCACCTGGCTTTCAGTTGCCACAATCAAGGTAACATTGTAAGTTATACCGTTGATCTTCAGTTTCTCAAACTTTCCTAGCTCAAACACCTTCAATATCTTGAACTGTTTTTAAAGTCTGATCATGTTTTACTATATTTCTTTGTTGGGCTTTTTTGACATAAAACGTTCTTGCTAAGGACCACTCTCGACACCAGTTTTGAAGTCGAGATGTCATTTTGTAAATGGCAGTCAATAAACAATTTTCAACATCGGTTTTGAAGTAGCAACATCAATATCTACTTGGAAATCAAATTTCATTGAAATCGGACAATGTTGAATTTTCCCACCTTTTTTGGCGGCCATTTTAAAAATGGCAGTCAACGAACAATCTTTAACATCAGTTTTGAAGTTACGACATCAAGACCAATTTGAAAACCAAATGTCATTGAAATCGGACAATGTGAATTTTCCTGCCTTTTTGGCGGCCATTTTGAAAATGGTGGTCAACAAACAATTTTCAACACCAGTTTTGAAGTCGCGACATCAATATCTATTTGGAAACCAAATTTCATTGAAATCGGACAATGTTGAATTTTTCGGCAGCCATTTTGAAAATGGCGGTCAAAAAACAATTTTCAACTCCGCTTTAGAAGTCACAACATCAATATCTATTTGGAAACCAAATTTCATTGAAATCGGACAATGTTGAATTTTCCCGCCTTTTTTGGTGGCCATTTTGAAAATGGTGGTCAACAAACAATTTTCAACATCAGTTTTGAAGT
>MJUU01030293.1:324077-335643 GCA_002080025.1 Modiolus philippinarum
CTGGTAGTTTCTGAGAAGAAGATCTTTGAATGTGTTTTCCCATAGGGTCCAATGTTAAAACTATGTTCCCCGCTGGCGGCCATCTTGGATTAGGTACAGACATGCGGGATACAATTTTTAAAGGGGACAACCCAAGGACTATTGTGACCAAGTTTGTTTCCAATTGGCCCAGTGGTTTCAGAGGAGAAGATCTTTGAATGAAAAGTTTACGCCGGACGGACGGACGACGGACGAACGACGGACGCTGGACGCCAAGTGATGGCAAAAGCTCACCCTGGCATAGCCAGGTGAGCTAAAAACTAGTCTAATTGATCATTTTGTCATTTAAGCACTGTACTGCAAGTAACTTTAGTAAGAAATATTCTTCAGATAATACTGTTAACCAACAATATTTTTTCTGATTAAAAAAGTAGATTTATTTTGTCTCTCCTGTGCAACTTTGTGTTGATTAATTTCTCACTGTTTTCTTTTCCTTCTGATGCATATTCTGCAAGATCATGAAAATAAGTTGCTTTTTAAAATAAGTTCATTTGAAGTACAACACCTACAGTTTAAACTCACCGACTTATCTAACAAGTTGCCACCATGTGATGTTTTCTCTTCCAGTTTCTCCTGCAAAATAAATATTAAACATAAAACTATTTGTCCAAGTCAGGGTTCGACATTGACGGTTGTCCGATTGCCCGGGGCAAGTAAATTCCACATTCGGACAAGTAAAACTCGTATTCAACTTGTCCGATCGGGCAACTAAAAAAATTAAGCTAATACGGTCATTTTAACTGTTTGATAAGTTGACATGCCTCTTGAATGACGGTGGTCAAACTTGCGTTTAAAATCCCCAACATACGAAGATAGAAAGTTCTATTAATAAATTCTTTGCTATTGGTCAGCTGTGAAATTATCAGTTGGAACTTCTCTAGAGTCTTCTCTTAAGCAATGTCAAACCTGAGACAACACAAATGTACGATCACGCATCCTGTTCCTGACCATGATTTGAGCAGCCAATCAAAATGTCGCGCTAATTATAGATGTCATGGTCACGGATGTAAGCTACTTTCATTTCGGCGTGTAGAATCATCGGGATAATGTAAACACCTACTGTATTTTCTTTGTTGCTGTTTATTGCATAATGAGTACTCACTATTGTATTTGGGCCTGTGGAAATTTTACCCTTTTGATTTTTATTCAAACGAAATGAATACAAATGTAAAATGCCAGAATGAAAAAAAAACTCTACATTTTTCGCGATTAGAGATGTTTTTTTTTGGTTAAAAAATGGAAAACAATTCTAGTGAAGTATGAACATGGCATCAGCTTCTGATACATTGCTTTTTAAATAAAAACGTCTATGAGATCTTCAACAAGTTCCTTTCTTTTCATTTAATTTCCTAGTATCTATTTATTTTTCAATCTGTCATGGTATACTTAATCTGTCAGTGAAAAAAATTCAAACCCTTTAAATGATAACAAACCTTGTTGATTTTCATTTGTATAAGTACAACGAAACCTGTTAAAACTTAATCATGCTTAATAGGACTGCAGGCTCTGTCAGGTGTTCCCACTCAACTATGGTTCAGAAAATCCTTGTTTGTTTGCTCAAGGTTCTGTCACATGAGACATTACAAACACTTCTAATTTCGCAATGCTATATAAGGGACCATGTTTTAGCTGTTTGATATTCACAATTTCGGACATGGAATTGATAATTGTTTCGGGCAAGTAAAAATTTGAAGTTCACTTGCCCAAACGGGCAAGTTGGTCAAAAAGTTAATGTCGAACCCTGCAAGTACTGTACAATGAAGTCAAACAGAAAACTAAAGGCTCTCAAGAGCCTAAGTCCCTCAACTGCGGAATGACTCCCCAAAAAGCTATGCTCCATCAAAGAGATTTTCCGAGCAAGCTTAGTTTCAATTCACAACTCCCTATCTCTAAAATTTCAAGTTGATTTAAAAAAGAACGATTTTAAAATTTTATTGTGGCCAAGTTTAGTTCTAATTAGCCTGGTAATTTTAGAGAAGACCTATAAATGAGTTTTACAATATGACATGGACCAATTTTAAACTTTTTCCTGCTGGCATTTGTATTAGATGTAGAAATGATGAAAAACTGTCTTGAAAGAGGAACAAGGAACTTTTTCAGAGTTTTAGCAAATTTTTGAATGAAAAGATTATGAAAAGAAGCAATCCAGACAGTGATGGAAGCTCATACTGGCTATAGCCAGCTGAGCTAACTAGATGTCTAATAACAATATTAATCATGTTAATTCCGCAAACTTGAAAAATTATCAATTCCAAAAATTTTGTGATTATCTTCAAGACAAGTTCAAACTGCAAGAAATACTATGTATATTTATGAATCAAACTTACTGCATGAAATTTAAAGATCCGTCAAAAGACAAATCTCGAAGAGACTAGCAAATATCCAATCAGTCTCAAATAATGGGGTTCGTACACATTTTGAATACTTTTCGGGGATGTGCTTGTTGTTTTTGGACACTTTGTCACAATTTTGTAGTTAAGAGACAAGGTTGCCTTTATCGATCTCACATTGGTTGTATGCCACTATAAACCACTACCAATGGAAGAAATATCTTGCATCTCTTTTATAATGCAAATCTGTCTACATTTAGAGTTACCTCCTCTTTAATGGGATCATCTTCATGGGATGTATCATCAGAATCTTTGTGTGACAAGGAGATAAACTTTCTTTCATCTTCCTCTAGCTGTAAATAGATGCATGTATTTACTGAAGTTATCGTCTATACAAATGCAGCATAGTTACAAAGTTGGTATTTTTTGTTTACAACTTTTCCTATGTATCTCATTTGAAAATTGCTTAACTGTCTGAAAAAACAGTGGTGGATCCAGACTTTCTGCTATGGGGCCAGACCCAATATTTTTTTCAAAAATGGGTCCCCGAAACCCATTCCCCCCAAAAAAACCAAGGAATTTAAATATTCCCCCCGGCCCCCCTTAAATCCATCAATGGAAAAGGTTTCTTTCTTAATTTTCGTCGTAATCTTTCTTATTAAAATATGTTATGGTGGATTTCCTTGCTCATTGATGTATTATATTTGCAATTCTTCAATGAACATACCAATATTCCTCAAGTAACACCTATAACAACACTTTCAAAACTCCTGTCTTTTATTTGTCAATCAACCAATCAAGCTTCTATAGAATTCTATTGTATACCAATTTGTACTGCCTGAAGGGGTTTACCTTGATACTCCAGTAATGACAAATTGGTTAACAATAGAATTCTGTAGAACTTTGATTGGTTGATTGACAAATAAAAGACAGTTTAGAAGTTGTTATAGGTGTTACTTGAGGAATATAGGTATGTTCATTGAATAATTGCAAATATAATATGTTAATGAGCCAGGAAATCCACCATAACATGGTAAAGGGTACTTGATACAGTTTCTTCCTCTTTTAGACATGTTAGAAAAAATATTTGCATAGAAATTTTCTATGCCTCATTACCATGATAACTGAACCATGACCCAAACTATAACTCCAATATACATGATATATGAAGCATGAAAATGTAGAACAGAGTGACTCAATAATCATCTGAAGCAGCACTACTCTCCAAGACGTATCTACTTACCAAAGATGATTAATGTGCCAAGTTTTTTGGATATGAACCTTAAAGCAAACTTTAACTTGAGTCATTAAAGCTTAAAATGTAAGTCAGAGCGACCCAATTATCATCTAAAGCATCATTACTCTCCAAGATGCATCTACAGACTAAAGATGATTGATGTGCCACATGTCTTTTCTAAGAAATGAACAATGAACGCAAACTTAAACAGCAGGTAGGATGATATGACAAACAGTTGGCCAGACGGTTGATATGCTATTGTTATATCAAATAGTGTCCTCAGTGAAATACTTGTTACCTATGTTACCTATACTAAAGTCCAAAGAGGAATAAAATGCATTGATAATCATGAAAAGTTGTCTTCTTGGATTTCCCAGTGGAATATATATTGTATAGCGGGTCATTTTCACAGGATTTCAATTTTCTTGGATGGACTTAAATCGATAAATAAATTCAGCAAATATTTAATGTATTCTTAGAATATATAAAGGATCTTTGATAATCTGCAAAAATTTAATAAAACGCTAAAATTTTTGGCATACATTTTCCACTCAAATCAGCAAAATTTTTTACCCACAAAAAATAACCCGCTATACTGTAACAGGAAGGACACTTTTTCAGAGGACACTATTTTGACTTTTACATACCTCTTGTAAGATACGCCTCAATAGGTCTGTGCTCTCTTCTGTTAATCCTACAAAATACATTTGTAGAAAATATTGAGTCGGTAAGTCTTGTTCAATTTTGAAACTTCCATGTACATAAATTGTAATCAGAAAATACATTCTGAACAAAAACAAATGACGTTTCAGACAAAAATTTGAACATTATAATCTTAAAACGTCATATTATGGCGGGAAACGTTTTCAAATTTCAATTTTATTGTGAAACCACAAAGTCACATTACAAAACTTACAGGCTTCCTAACCCTATTACCTTTAAGTTCTGAGCATAAAACAATCTGTTAATTAGGTGGGTGTTTACTTCAATTGTATATCAGTAAATGAAATATTACAGCTGCATTTGTAGTTCAATATACAATATATGTACATTGTCGGAAAATATAAAATTTATTTGATGAGCTTTAGAAACAGGTAGAAATGTGAGGTTTACCAAGCATTTCTCGCCTGTTTCGCAGTGAGTACAAATAAATTTTATATCTGCAACAATGTAAATATATTGTTTTTATCCTGCAATCATTTAAACCCTATTTAAAAATGCATTTTCTTTGTGAAGTGGGAAGACAGTAAACAACTTCGGCCATTTTGGTATAATCCCTGACATCATAAGAGAATTTGCAGTGTGACGTCACAGAATTCAAGGTTTCAAACCAGTCACCCTGTCTTTTCTCCATTCAAAATCTCAGACCAGTTACCAGTGTACCCTACGAATACGGGAAAAAATATTTGTAGGGTCGTATTCGTCTAGTAAATACCACCATTGCAGGATAAATTCTAATATTCTGGTAAGTTAAATATCGGGGTAAATATTGCAATTTGATTGGTTACCTTGACAGGGGATACGAGACCATATCCTAATGATAGCAAAGTCACAATTTTTAAACGCAAACAAAACATTAAAATTACAGCACTTCTGGCCGAATATAATTGCTGTTCAGGCTTCACATTTTCCCCGTCTGTGCCCTATATCCCCATTGCCTGATGGCGCAGGAAATATAAAACACAGACAGGGAATATGAAATAAAGGGACAACATGAAACACCTACAATGGCTGAAAATTATAATTACATGCCACAATCTGCTAGGGAACTACACAGCAAAAACGCGAATACTACAAAAGACAAAGTAAACAACGATAGGAACTCGGAACCACCGGATTTGGTACCAGTACTAGCAAAA
The DNA here is from genome assembly GCA_002080025.1 of Modiolus philippinarum. NCBI lineage: Eukaryota > Metazoa > Mollusca > Bivalvia > Mytilida > Modiolidae > Modiolus > Modiolus philippinarum. The sequence continues at coordinate 329,543 of MJUU01030293.1, forward strand.
GCCAGCGGTAGGGTTAAACCGGTTTATGGGTACCCAAACCTCCCTTTATTTCTTCTAGTAAACAAATGAATAATACAGGTAGACTACTAACTCCATGACCAGAGAATGAAAGATGGGTCAAGGTGTGCTGACCACTAATCTGCTGGCTGTATATCCCCTGTGAAGATTCCCCAATAACATATATAATATAAAATATTCTGATTCTGTAGTTCATGTATAAGTATGTAAATTGCATTGGAACAATGCATTCAATATGACAAGATGCAGGGTCACCTCTACTATAAGAACAAAATTATGCATCAACATTATTTAAAGGTTACATCATGTACATATGGTGTTGGGTCCAGTTTTGAATACAAGGAAAAGAAAGTTTTATGCACTGCATGCATGACTACCAGTAGAATTGTTTGTTTCCTGTACCAGCAGTGCACAACCTTCACTTGCCTGCCTATGTAAGTGTACTTTCTTTCCGGCATGCAGAATTTCCGGGTATAAAACAACCTATTGTATTTCCAACTTGATGTTTATTTCGTCAGTCAGTACTCTATTGTTATTGGTCAATTAGATGTTGTGGATAGTCTACCCTAGTGCATTTTATCCAAAAGAAAGGAATACACTGCAGGAATGAATCCACTGTTACACCTATCACTTTCTCACATTTTCCTTAATTTTACTCCTGATTATTGAAAGTTCACATTGAAATAAGCAAGTATATTTCAATTAAAAAATACATTATTTCACCATTAGAATACACAGGTATGGATTAGCACTCATGGACTAATCAGCAATTCTAATATGACGACAATGGAAACCACCACGACAAGCAATATGTAAATATCCACAACAGCCTTTCAACTGAAACTGACGAAGTAATAATGTTTTTTGCACAAAAACTTCAGTAATGTTAATCTTGAGTATTGGCTAGGTCCGTCTCGATCTTTAAATGTCATAAAAGAATCAAAATAATTCATGTTCCCCAATGGTTTGAAGTTGATTCACATATAGATGTCCATTATTTTTGCTAATTTTACCTCTCACTCGTAATGCTATGGGTAAAATATTATTAATAACGAAAATAGTCGCTCCTCATATGAAATTCTCAAATAAACCACTGGCAACAATGGATTATTTTTTTCTCTAATTTCTATCCAGTTTTCACATTCCCTGAATGGTGGTGAAACATTTGTTCTCCTCTCTAGAGGGGAGAACAAGTTTCGTGACATTTCCCGCCAAATTTATTTGGAATACAATCCTTGGTGTTTTTCATCCAGTCATTAGAGAAACAGTTTCCACAACTTTAACACGTTGATTTTGAAATTGCTCACATCTCGTTAAATAAATTTTCAAATTTTTAAAAGGTCGGCAAGCCTCGCTTTCAAACAATTGCAAAATTTATTTAACTCGATGTGAGAAATTTCATAATAAACTTAAGTTCTCGGTATGGAAACTATATTTAAATGAATATGTACATTTTATACAATGTCACAATTAACGATGTTAATTGCATTTCCAATTTTGTGCTTCACGAAATTCTTATATAAAATCCCTAGGAGTACTCAGTACTTTGCAATTTGTACTTGGGTAGGTGCTTAATATTTAAAACTATAACAAGTATAGACACAGAAATGTCTCGCCTGTATATGCATATCTTCAAGAAAATAATTAGTCATGGCTACATGATACATGTAGGTACCAGAGCTGGCATGTGCACACCTAGATGTAGCATTAGACAAAATATGATGCCTGTAAGTGTTGTAGTTACAAAGAAATGATCAAAGTTAATGAACCATGAAATTGAGGTCAAGGCTACATGAGAGAAGTCAGACTGGCATGTGCCTTCCTAGATGTAGCATAGACAAAATATGATGCCTGTAAGTGATCTAATTACAGAGAAATGATCAAAGTCAATGAACCATGAAGTTAAAGAAAAGAAATGTTCAGAGTCAATGAACCATGAAATTGAGGTCAAGGTTACATGACAGGTGTCAGACTGGCATGCACCCACCTTAATGTAGCAATATATCAAATATGATGAATCTTGGAATTTTAGTTACAGAAAAATAAGTAGAAAAGTTATCAAAGTCAATGAACCATAAAATTGAGGTCAAGGCTACATGACAGGTGTCAGACTGGCAGGCACCCAACTAGATGTACCAACAGACAAAATATAGTATGTCTATACATTACAGTACTTCAGAAATTGACTTGAATGTAAAACTATGTTGCAAAATTTACAAAGTCACTGAACCGTACAAATAAGGTCAAGGTCATATAACAAGTGGCACACTGGCATGCTCCCACTAAGATACATCAATACACATAATATAATGGATTTATGTATTACAAATCCAGAGAAATCAACTTGAATGTGAAACTATGTCGCAATTTTCATGAAGTCATTGAAGTATGAAGACAAGGTCAAGGTCATCTGAAACATACGTTGCTAGAAAGTTCTAACCATAAGCTATCTGTGTACAAAAGATGTTGCATATAAAAGATATACTTCAAAAGTTATTAAGGTTTTAAGAAAGTTTACGCCGCTGTAGCCGGAAAGTAATACGGTACCTATGTCTCGCTTTCAGCGACCTTCGTTGCAGTCGAGACAAAAACTTGTAATTGCATGCAACGGTAAAGGCAGTGCAGGGATAAATGCAGTGCTGTCATGTATGCATGTATCATTGATTTACATGTAAAAGCCTAAAATTTCTGGGCTTATAATAATATCTATTGTTTTCTAAGCTATCGCCATTTAAAGGAATTATGAAAATTTGTACTAGTCTACTTCTGGTTCTGTAAATCTAATAAGCCATGGTATTGTACACAGGTTCATCATGTGGACAGGATCCCATTAGTGCCCCTCCCCTTTTTCCCCTCATACATTTTTTTCTTTAACTATCATTTTCTTACAAGTTTGGGCTTAAATACATGTGGAATTTAGTGACAGATAATTTGGAATATATGTTGGTCATGTACTGTGAAAGTGCTATTGTTCGTGGGGTTCCAATTTTTGTGGATTTCGTGGTTTACTTAAACCATGAAATTAAGTTCCAAACGAAATGCATTTTTTTCCATAGAGTTTAATGGATAGAATTCGAAACCACGAATTTAAGTGCCCACGAAATGGTGGTTTTTATGAAAACCACGAAAATTGATGTCCACGAATAAAAGTACACCCACAGTATGCTGGTAGACAATTATTTGTTGTCAACCAGCATATGTGAATACTGTGTCACTAATCATGTATCACTATGAAAATGATAGATGAAGAGCAAAAATGCATATGGGGGAAAAAGTGGTCCGGCACGAAATGTCCATTTGGGCATTGTAGTGTCCTCTGACTAGTAGTGTAGATATAGCTATTGTTCTATTTAAATCATGTTTCAGAATATATATTTCAGGTGGCCAGCTGGCAATGATTGTCAAAAATAGGTTGTCAACTGAAATTTTTGGTGGCCATGCAGCAATTTGTGGTCGGCAGAGATTTTCAGCATTTGAAAAGGTAGAAAGTAGTAATTCTAATGTAAATTGTCTTCAAGACTTGATTGGTAGTGATATCCCCTGTGCAATTAGTATGTCTCAAAAGCTCAAACTCTTGACTTTTTTAAGAAGAATGTAATCGAAAAGAATGACGATGACCATGATTAAATTAAACAAGCAAGGATAAATAACAAGACAATTAAAACTAATGAAGATCAATCTGGTGCATGTAGTGCCGATCCTGTCCAGCTTGTTGACAGTAGATCCTGAATAGTTTATCAATCTGTTCATAGATATCATAATTTCGATTGCTTCACTTATCACAAACCTACAGCTATAGAAACTACACTTCTGAAACAAAGACGCTTTATATTGTTACCTTCAGAGATGGCAAAAAATAGTAATGGGGCATTACATGATACCCAGCCATGCTCCATGATTCATAAAGTTTCAAGGTTATAAGGGGCATAACTCCAGAAATCTGTGTACCTCTGAACCCAAAATTTATCTTGGTCTGTGTATTGTGGTAAACAATTTACATGCAAAGATTGAAAACAGTATGTTATTTCATTTGCAAGTTTTAGTCCTAAACCCTAATATTAGCAAAATTAAAAACTTTCAAGGGGGATAACTCCACAATCCCTTTGAACTTCTAAACTTAACTTCCAACTTTGTCCAAGGTTTGTGGTAAACAACTTGCATAGCAAGTTAGAAGACAGTATGTTATTTCATTCAAGTTATCAGCCAGACACCTTAAAATAAGCAAAATTTAAATGTTTCAAGGGACATAACTCAATAACCCCTTATACTCTGAACCCAAATTCAAAATTGGACGGAGTTTTGTGGTGAGCAACTTGCTTACCAAGTTTGAAGACATTATGTTATTTCCTTTAAATACAAGTTATCAGTCGAAACCCTTCGAGGAGGGACAGACGGACGGACTGACCCAGGCGACACACGACTGAAGGTATCACATAATACATTGCCACTACATGGGGCGGGGTATAAAAAATTAACATCAACAAGAATATGTGTCTAACGGACACAATTCCCTGCCTAGCAACTATTTTGAACACTGCTATATTTTGTGATCAGTAAACTATGAAGTTAGTTGCATGGAAATATTTTATTATAATTTTTGTTTAATTATACCCTTCAAATATATGCATTTAATTTAATGGGTGTTTAATGATAATAGCATATGCATGCTCCACAGAAACATACAGTACAGCCAGAGACTTACCGTGATAAATCACTGTAATAGACATATCACTTTAAATTTTTAAATGAATATATCTTTTTTCCTGATTGATCTATCCTCATAATTTCTTTTGCATGTCAAGTGGTAGAATGCATCACTCTAAATGCAAAAGACAGCATGTTGATATATCAAACAGGCAAACAATGTCTGGAAAACTAAAGTCTTCACTAGTTAGTCCGAGATTCCACTGATTTTCAATGAACTATATATTTTTTAATGTATAGTCCCTGGCTTGGGCAGAGACATATAATTATATATGCCAGGGACTATACAGCGGGAGTCCCGTGTGAAATCGGAATTATGAATGAGGAATTCGTCTTCTAAACAAAGAAATTTCATGCACCGAACATCTTTTCAGCAGTTACAAAATGCAAAATAGCATCTATCGCCGTTTTGTAAGTACATTTTGTTGATGTAGGAAGCAGTAACTAAGCAGGTTACAAGAGATTATTTCCTCTAGTGCATTTATTTGGGACATCCGCCTTGATGTAGGAATACACGCAAGATTATTTTGCCCAGTAGCGATGTGGTATTGTCCTGAGACGACAGCAATGTACGGGTACCCGTACAAAAATACAATTTTATTCTAGTTGAATCAAGTATGACAATGCGTGGTTCAAAAGTTGACTTTTTATTTTTAGTTCCCAACTGATATATTTCTAGGTGACCATTTTTTAATATAGCCTTAGTTTATTGTGCAAGTTTTTATATTTGGACACTGATATATCAAAAAAAAGAAGGGTCTGTCACTTCCTATATATAGATCAAAGTCCCAAAGGGACTGGTGGATTAGTGTCTATGATGGCAATGATCAGTATCTGATCTATTGAAATTTTATGTACACTGTCCAATAGTGTCCATGTATGATATGAATAATTGCCTGTCTATGTCATGCATATTTACTCATTTTTTACAATGGGTCTAATTATAATGATGATATCAAAACCAAGAAAGGTACAAAAACCATGTTTTGCTCATCAAGAAAATTAACATGACAGTCAGCAAGTATTTACTGGTGGCCATCTTCATTTGATCACACCAGCCAATCACATTAGAGACAAATATTCAAAGAATTTTGATTTTATACCAGAAACCTATTACATATTATCAGAAGTCCATTACTAATAATGGACTTCTGATATTATGGGTTCCCTGCTGTACACTCAACATAGACTAAACAATGACAGCACCATCTTGATCAAGTACAGTTTGAAATTTAATTCTAAAGAAGAGACCTGAATGAAAGGTTTGTGAATGCTGACAAGACGCAAAAGCTGACAAGGCATGAGCAGCAATACCCTGCTCTTTATGGAGATAATAATTCGTCCAAGAAACACACGAAGACATGAAAACGATGATCTGT
>MJUU01030295.1:18381-33005 GCA_002080025.1 Modiolus philippinarum
ACTCCAGATTGGAAATTTCCTCAGGAGCACACTCAAACAAACCCCATCAAAATCCAATAAGTAATAAAAATTCTACAGCCAAATATGTGAAAGCACCAATTTTGGCCCTTTTCTATAAAACGGGCGGGGCCAGAATATCCAAAACCAATCCCAGCCTTCCTTTTGTGCCAAGGAACATTGTGTAAAAATTTCATAAGGATTGATCAACTAGAACTAAAGTTATCGAACGGAAACGAAGTGTCTACAGACGCCGACGACGACGCCAGTATCATACCAATATACGACCTCAAAATTTTTTGCGGTCGTATAAAAACAAATCAATCAAAGTCAACAATTGATTGTTCATCAGTAACATTACAAACACATATATTACAGCTCCATATAGATATTGTCCTGGGTATAAAATGTACAGGGCAGCTGGAAATATAATAAACTGCTGCGCCAAGTGCGCATGATACACCCGTCCACTGTCAACTTGAACTTTATGGCATTGTTGGACCACAACAAAATTTTGATTGAAAAAAAATCAAAGAGAATATGTGCCTTACCAAGATGTAACCATTAAACAAATATCAAATGAATATGTAAAAAAATGAATTTTCAAAAAAATATTAAGTCCAAGGGCCATAGCTGTCAACAAAAATCAATAAATAGGATCCAAATTTAAACTAAATCCATAATTTATAAACATACAATCATAAACTTTTGTTTTTCACATATTTACAAAGTCCAAGGGTCATAAAGGGTCCAAGGGTCTGTACAAAATCAACCAACCAGAACCAAATTAGAACTTGATCTGTATCTCACCTAAATATACACATACATCAAATACCAAATCAATATGTCAAACGGTTACGGAAACCTATATTTTTCAAAATTTCACTAAGTCCAAGGGCCATAACTCTGTACAAAAGCAACCGACCAGAACCAAATTCGACCTTGATCTGTATCTAACATAGATATAGTCATATACCAAATATGAAATGAATAAGTGAAGCGCTTACAAAAAAAAAAATCCGGAAACCTATATTTTTCAAAATTTCACTAAGTCCAAGGGCCATAACTCTGTACAAAATCAACTGACCGGAACCAAATTCAGGCTTGATCTGTATTTCACCTAGATACAGTCATATACACAATATGAAATCAATATGTCAAGCGGTTACAGAAAAAATCTCTGGAAACCAAAAAGTTAACGGACGGACGGACGGACGAACGGACGGACGAACGGACGGACAGACACCATGATCACTATATACCGTCCACTAAAGCAGGGGGTATAATAACCAATAAACCATATGGCATTGAAAAAAAAATGGTGAAAATCAATCAATAAATCCTACACAGGCCTTTGGATTTTTGTCAAAATTTCAGAGTATGTAGATCTTGATATGCTGAACATTTTTCCAATTTACACTTCACCTCTATCTGTTGTAGTTTTTGAAATAAAAAATAAAAAATGCATAAATTTTGAAAATTTTACAGAAAAAGGGATATAACTCTGAGACGGGTTTTCTGATTCTCTTCAAAATTGCAGAGCAGATGGATCTTGAGCATTCTGAACAATTTTACCACGTGTCAGATTTTTGATGTGTGCAACAGTTTTTGAGTTATTTGCCAAAAACAGCAATTTACCCCTATGTTCTATTTTCAGTAACAGCGGCCATGTTGTTTGGCCCTCGGACTACCCAAACACATTTTTTTAAACTACATACCCTGGTGATGACCCAGGCCAGGTTTGGCCCAGTACATGGTTTCACAGGAGAAGATTTTTAAAGAAAAGATTACGATGGACACCAAGTGACGGCAAAAGCTCACCCTGGCATAGCCAGGTGAGCTAAAAATCACCTAGTACTTTAAGAACAAAAATCACCTAGTACTTTAAGAACTAACTCAATATTAACACAAAAAACACAAAAAATGTAAAGTTCATGTCCATGTGATGACAACTAGTACAATGCCGAACCCGGAATTTTGTTCATTTGTCTCTCAAAATGGACTCCAAAACCGAGATGTCTTCATGATGCCTTCTGGCATCCTCAGGCCAATCAAAGGTGATGCCATATGGCATTGTTGTGGATGTGCATGGTGATGCCTTATGTCATTGTTGGGCATGTGCATGGTGATGCCTTATGGCATTGTTGGGCATGTGCATGGTGATGCCTAATGGCATTGTTGGGCATGTGCATAGTGATGCCTTATGGCATTGTTGGGATGAAATGGTTAAATGTTAATTTTCCTTATAAAGTTTTCAAGTGACGAGCAAACATTGCAGTCACTATCTAAAAAAACAAAGGGACATAACCAAAAAGGAACAAATGTCAATTGCATAAGGGGAGGTAAAAATTCATCAGGACAGTATCAGCCAATCAAACTGCGAGAAATATTATGAAATCAGGATAAGATGTTTTATCCCGCAATAGGCTGAATAAAACAAAATGATAACTTTTTTAAAAAGCTGAAATGGAACAGGCAAGCTAAAAATTGTTCAATCTACAAGTTCATTACACATACCAAATATAGAGTCAATATCTCAAGCAGTTTATGATAAAAGTCAAGAAAACTGTTATTTTGCAAAGTGACAGAAAGATGGAAAGAATTTACACTATGGTAAAATATATGCCCAAATTTTGTTGCAAGGAGAATAAAAAATCAGAGGGTGTCAATTTTTGAGAGGTCAGTGGGATGAGAACCTCAAAATTAATTTTAACTGTCCTAATACATATCTTACCTCTCAATGAGTCCACTTCTATATTTTCTTTGTGGTCTTTAAATTGATGCTTAAAATAGTCTTTAAGTGGAGGCACCAGTAGTTGTATATTTCCACCAATATTAGTAATAATAAATAAATAAACAGCTATTCCCGTTGTCCTTATGTCGGCAGGAATTAACTCTACTATCACAGCTATAGTTATAGCTATCCACATTTCTCCTGGAAATAAATAAACAGCTATTCCCTTTGTACTAATGTCAACAGGGATTTTTATCAGGCCTGAGGTTAATGAAATGTGCATAATAGTTGTCAGCTTTATATGACAGGCCAGATATGATGGTCCTATAGTTGTGGTGCGAACATTTAATATACACATACCGCTACAATGTTTAGGTAAGAGTTTATATTACCTATACGCTTTAAAGGAGTGGAAGAAATTGGTTTCTATCAAACGCTTTGATGACTTGTTGTAACCTGTATTTTCATATTTTTGTTCTTTTGATTTTGGGAAAAAATGATGTAGGGTCGGCAGAAAAAATAGGGCTGATCTAGTTGGTAACCCACAACAGATATATATTTGTTTAGCCTTATGGTAGTTCAGCAAAAAAATAAATTCATCCATCAAAAATAATTTTATCAATATGGCAATAAAGTATGCACTCCTAAGCATCATGAATGACCTTACATAATATAATAAAGGGCAACGCTGAGTGCAGCATGATACGGCAGCAGCATGTCGACCACTGAAATTTGAACAAGGGTAAACTAAAATGAATGTGGACACAGTAATTTGCTGGACACTATAGGGACATTGACACATTAATTGAATGGACACAAACTAGTGAAAATAAAAATTTGCCCCTTTAATCTCTTATTTATAGAATATTGTAAGAGCTATGCAAAATCTGCTGACTACTAACTAAAAGCTTACATCAAGAGAAATAAGAAAAACATAGGTAATCAACGATTACAGAGTTCGCCTCGTTTTGGCACTTTGTCACAGTAACAAAAATTTGACCAAATGTTGACATCACATTTGCATTCCTAAGCAAGGTTACATGATCCTACCATGTATAGCGACTGAGATCTGAACTTGCCTGAAAACTTGGGACATAAATCACTCATGCGTAAAACATAAGTCAAAGTGACATATTTTGCCTGGATGCTGATGTACCATCAGGGATGCATGCCTATGCAAGGTTACATTATCCTACCATGTACAGTGACTGAGATCTGAACTTGTCCAAAAACTTGAATATAAATCAATCAAGCGGAAAATATAGGTCAATGTTGGATGCTGATCTATCATCAGAGATGGATGCATATGCAAGGTTACATGATCCTACCAGGTTAAGTGACCGATATCTGAACTCGTCTGAAAACTTGATGTAAAACAATCAAGCAGAAAAAATAGGTCAGAGTGACCTAATTTTGTCTGGATGCTGATCTACCTTAAGAGTTATATGTATATTCCAGGTTACATGATCGTACCAAGTATAGTGACTAAGATCTAAACTTGTTCTATAACTTGAATGTAAATCAATCTAGCATAAAATATGGATCAAGGTGTCCTAATTTTGCCTGGATGCTGACCAACAATCCGAGATGCATGCATATGCAAGGTTACATGATCCTACCACGTGTAGTGATTGAGATCTGAACTCGTCAGAAAACTTGAATGTAAATCAATCAAGCGTAAAATATAGGTCAAAGTGACATAATTTTGCCTGGATGCTGATTCATCATCAGAGTGGCATGCATATGCAAGGTTACATGATCCTACCATGTATAGTGACTAAGTTCTGAACTCTTCTGAAAACTTGAATGTATATCAATCAAGCGTAAAATATAGGTCAAAGTGACCTCATTTTGCCTGGATGCTGATACGCCATCAGAGTTGCATGCATATGGAAGGTAACATGATCCTACCATGTATAGTGACTGACATCTGAACTCGGACGTAAACTTCAATGTAAATCAATCAAGCGTAAAATATAGGTCAAAGTGACCTAATTTTGCCTGGATGCTGACCTACCATCAGAGATGCATGCATATGCAAGGTTACATGATCCTACAATGTTTATAGTGACTGAGATCTGAACTCGGACGTAAACTTGAATGTAGGTCCTTCAAGTGGAAAATATAGGTCAAAGTGACCTTATTTTGTCTGGATGCTGACCTACCATCAGAGATGCATGCATATGTAAGGTTATATTTTCTTCCATGTATAGTGACTGAGATCTGAACTCGGACGTAAACTTGAATGTAAGTCGTTCAACCGGAAAATATAGGTCAGAGAGACACAATTTTCTTAGAGGCTGTGAGATAGCCCAAGATGCACCTGCATACAAAGTTTGATGACCCTACCATGCATAGTTGCAGAGATATATGCCCAAATGCTGACACGGACGTAGACGTAGACGTAGACGAGGACGCCAGGGGTACTCCAATAGTCCCCCTTAACTTCATTGAGGCAAACTAAAAACGCAGAATGAAATCCAATGAAAAATAAAGATTTCACAGATTTTGAAATATTTAAATTTGGCCACTTTGACCGCTTATAGCTTGGAAACCTTAAGAGCAATGCCAAATCTATTGCCATACTACTGAAAGCTTACAATGAGACCAAAGAAAAAATCCAATCAAAATCTGATGAAAAATAAAGATTTCATATATTTCTGATAATTGCAATTTTGGCCCCTTAGACCCCTTATATCTCTGAAACTGTAAGAGCTACGTCAAATTTGTTGGCATATTGCTGAAAGCTTGCAATGAGAGGAATCTTAAGAAAAAAATCCCATTAAAAATATACGCCTCGCTCATTGATCGATACGGTAAGCGCAAATTTGAGTTGGTGTTGACACAATACAGGTGTGGACACAGTGCAAGTGTGGACAAAATACAAGTATGGGCACAATGATATAATCTTCAAGAAAGAACTTTTCACAAGGATTCCAATGAAAATACTCTGTCTAATTCAGACAAATATGAAATTCACCTTTTCTCAGCCTATTTGACATTTTACACAAAAATCATAAGCATAGGAGAAATTTCATTACAACACTTTGAAAACAACTTCTCAAGAGGATTACAATGAAAAAGTGTGTCTCTCAAACAGATTGACTTCACAATATCTATGCCTAAAATTTTTCTTGGAAAAAAAGATAATTGCAGGAGAAATCAACGAAAGTCAAAGTCGAATTATCTCCCCTTCCTGATTTCAAACAATACTCATATTCCCCAATGCACATCTACATATAGTGTTCTTCCTTTGTGTAAAGTTTCATCAAAATTCTTTCAGTGGTTTAAGAGGAGTTGTGCTTACGAGGTAACCCATACATAGGGAATCAAGGAAAAGTAGAAGTTGAATTATCTCCCCTTCCTGGTTTTGGACAATAATCATATTCCTTCATGCAGATCTTCAATATAGTGTCCTTCCTCTGTGTAAAGTTTCATCGAAATCCTTCAAGTGATTTAAGAGGAGTTGCCCTTAAGAGAAGTGTGGATGAGGTGACCCAATTATATCCCCTTCCTGGTTTCGTACAATAACTATATTCCTTCATGCACATCTCCATACAGTGTCCTTCCTTTGTGTAAAGTTTCATCAAAATCCTTCAAGTGGTTTAAGAGGAGTTGCCGTTAAGAGAAAATTGGACAGACGGGCAGACGGACGGACAGACAGACAGACAGGGTAAAAGTTGTTCAATAATAATAGTGGTGGCATATGCACACCCTCACATGATAACAATCCTACCAAATATGAAAAACAGCCAATCAAAGAATGCGATCCCCCTGCTACCCCTTTTTGGACCCCCTCCCACAAGTGTTTTTAAACTAAATTTCTTTCTTTTGAAACAATCACACCAAAAAGATATGGTTGAAATGTAGAATTTCAAAAAGTATAAGTTTCTAGGATAGCAAATTTACCAAAATTAGCATCAAAGAATTTTGCAACCTGACTGTTGAAAATCATCATTTTTACTGTAAGAAATTGAAAAAGATATGGTTGCTAGGTAGAATTAAAAAAAAATGTAGGTCTTTGATTGATTGATTGATTGATTGATGTTTTACGCCAACTTCAGCAATATTTCAGCTATATTGTGGCGAGAACTGTTGGGTTTATTGATTGATTGATTGAATATTGTTTAACGTCTACTCAGCAATATTTCAGCTATATCAAGACGAGAACAAGTTTGTTAATAAATAAATCTTTGGGGTATGGAAAGGGCCATGGGACGGGAAATTCTGACTTCCACTGGAAAAGTAGGGTGAAATCGTCAAGGGCGGGGAATTTAGCCTTGTAGCCGATCACCTACGGACCACCCCAAAAAGAGCTTGCTACAAGGGTTCTTTAACGTGCAGGAAGCGTGGCATTTCTTCCAACACGTGGACCTGAGTTTACATCCCATCCGAAAGATGGGTTGTGTATTTATTAATCCCGCACAACCACGGAATGAGTCCTATTTCTATATCCCGGGACCCTCGGGGTCAGCCTCTGTTTAGGAGGGGTCACACCCCGCAAGCCGGAGATACTAGGTCCTATTTCTATATCCCATGGTTCCCTCGGGGTCCTCTGTTAGGACGACTCATACTCCAAGCTCAGAGGATGCTGCGGGCCTATTCATAAGCCGGGACCGCGCACGGCGGTGTAGGTCTTTGAGAGTTTCAGGAAACTTACCAAAATTAGAATCATAGATTTTTGCAAATTCTGACTATTTAAAATCATCGCTGAAACTATAGGGCATCAAAAGGATATGGTTGCTGGGTAAAACCTCAAAAAGTAATTGGTCTTTGAGAGTTTCAGGAAATTTACCAAAATTAGAATCAAAAATTCTTGCAACCTGACAGTTGAAATTCATCATTATGACTCGAAATAATTGAAAAAGATATGGTTGCTAGGTAGAATTCCAAACAAGAGTTGTCAGAAGACAACATGGCTCGCCCGGTATAACAGTAACCGCAATGCACAATTAATTTGAAAATTATACATTTTTGTAATTGCAATGTGATAAATACCTAAAATTTTATATAAGAAAGCCACATGTCAAACAGGAACTACTATCACTAAAAGAATAACTTTTATAAACAGGGTTCAAGTTTTTTTTTTTTAAAATTGCCCCAGGGCAATGTCAAGGTCAAAATGTCTACAACAATGGTACTACCAGAAAGCTCTCACCATAGGGAAGTCACAACAGAATATAAACACCCTATAACTAATCACTTAACTTCTAGAAGCAAGCTTAAAACTAAAAAAAAATTGCCCTAAGGGGAAGGTCAAGGGCAAAATGTCTAAAAATATGGTGCCATCAGAAAGCTATCATCATAAGGAAGTCATATACCAAAATTGAATACCTTACCACTAAATGACAGCTTTCTAGAAACACAGTTAAAAGTTTTTAAAAAATTGCCCTCTGGGCAAGGTCAAGGTCATAATGTCAACAAATATGGCACCATTAGAAAGCTCTCATCACAAAACAGTCCCATACCAAATATGAACACCCTACCACTAAACAACTAATTTCTAAAAGCAAGGTTAAAGTTTTTTTTTCAAAAATTGCCCCCAGGGAAAGGTCAAGGTCAAAATGTCTACAAATGCGGTACCATTAGAAAGCTCTCATAATAAGGAAGTTACATACCAAATATGAACACCCTACCACTGAAAGCCTACCTTCTAGAGGCAAGGTTAAAGTTTTTCAAAAATTGCCCTCAGGGATAGGTCAAGATCAAAATGTCTGCAAATATGGTACCACTAGAAAGCTCTCAACATAAGGAAGTCACATACCAAATACGAACACCCTACCACTAAAAGCCTACTTTCTAGAGGAAAGGTTAAAAGTTTTTTTCAAAAATTGCCCTCAGGGAAAGGTCAAGGTAAAAATGTCTACAAATAGGGTACCGCCAGAAAGCTTTCATGATAAATACCAAATATGAACACTCTACCACTACAAGCCTACCTTCTAGAGGCAAGGTTACAGTTTTTCAAAGATTGTCCTAAGGGAAAGGTCAAGATGTCTACAAATATGGTACCATTAGAAAGCTCTCATCATAAGGAAGTCATATACCAAATATAAACACCCTACCACTAAAAGCCTGCCTTCTAGAGGCAAGGTTAAAGTTTTTTAAAAATTGCCCTAAGGGCAAGGTCAAGGTCAATAAGTCTACAAATATGGTACCACAAGACAGCTCTCATTACAAGGAAGCCACATACTAAATATCAACACCCCATCTCTTAAGGTCTCCTTTTCACAAGCAAGGTTAAAGTTTTTGCTGGCGACGCCGACGCCAACGCCGACGCCGGGGGTATGACAATAGCTCTCCGGACATTCGTCCCTGCGAGCTAAAAATAATGGGTATTTGAGAGTTTCAGGAAGTTTACCAAAATTGAAATCAAAAATTTCTGCAATCTGACCATTGAAAATGATCATTAAAACTATAAGGCATAAAAAAAGATATGGTTGCTAGGAAAAATTCCAAAAAGTAATTGGTCTTTGAGAGTTTCAGGAAATTTACCAAAATTAGAATCATATTTTTGAAATCATAGTGTTCATACTAGCTGATGACATTAAATATTTGCTTAATTATAAAACTTCATGTTGGGATTTCAAAAATTATTAGTCTTTGACATTTTCAGGATATTTACCAAATTTGGCACAGGGGTCTAAATTCTGAGAGCTAAGAACAGATTCAAAGAACAATTCCAATAATTTCTCATGAAAATATAAACCACAAAATCGAAATTATACATAAAGTTCCAGTTGTTCTGATGCGTACTGATTGTTTTACATTTTTGGCCCCTTTAAGGCATGCCCCCAGGGGTCATACCAAAAGTCTGCTATCATCAGTAAATGAGATGCATATAATGGAACTTGCATACAAAGTTTCAGCTTCCAAACATGAATACTATAGAAGATTTCGCTTATACCTGGATATCTCGAAATACAATTTTGCTCAGTTTTCGCTCTGAGGGCAAATTCAAAAACCTTCAAAACACGACAACTTTTATAGTGTTACTTATACCCTAATCACAAGGTTTCTGCAATTAAAGGTGTAAGAGGAGTTCCAGGAGAGTCATTTTTTTCATTTTTTGGACCCCCTACAGGCCATGCCCTGAAGGGTCACACCCCAAATTCTGACACCCTCTGTGAAGTTGTTACATAATCAGGGGGTCCAATCGAATTGGTAAGGGCAGCGTGTATTTTGGTAAGTGCTGCCAAAGATGGCTGATGCGCCCCGCTTCGGCAAGCAAAGGTCAGTAGTTGAGAGTGTCTTATCGTTGTACATTTACATGGTGTATTCTGTAAATATTGCGTTTCGGCTCTCCTTCCATCTGAAAACCGATACGTGTATTTACTTTAGTACAAATAACGCTTTCCAGAAAACTATTGAAGGAAAACCAACGAGGGGTAGGTCAAAATTTTGTCACGCCAATTTCAACTTTGGATTTCTATACATCTAACCCATTATATGTTACGTTTGTAGTATAGAATTGTTGCTTGATGATTGGAAAACACGTCAAAGATTCATTTTTCATAAGGCTGTATGTCGTTAAGTTTATTTTTGACATTACTTCAAATTTTGGTAAGTGCAATGCGGTGTACGCCAAATTGGTAAGTGCAATATACTCCAATTCTAAGGAAATATTATAACAGAAAGATATCTGCATCTTTTTTCATATTTTTCTTAAGAAAAATGAAAGACTTTTTTTTGTCGAACATTTAACCTGCAGAAGGTGACAGCATCGTCGTATTTTGTTCCTGAATATTGAAAATGAATGAGAAGAAACAGAGAGAACAACAGAATAAAGCATATATGAAAAAGAAGGGAAATGGGGTAAATGTCAAGGAGACAACATCCCATATCCAGGTTAAAACGACGGAAAACAAAGCATCTAGGGGTCACCGTACGGTCTTCAACAAAGTGAGGAACCTCACACCATATAGCAAGCCCTGAATGGCCCAAAAAGGAAATATATTTGTATTTTGTTAAATATCGAATCGCGTCAAATATGTGTAAAAATGTCCATAACCGCTAATGGAAAGTTTTATTTATGGCAAGTAGAATTAGTTCCTTCATGTTAAATGCAATAGTAGAGACTTTGTCTCATGTACGTTTGTTTTCTTCATATCCTTTATTGTTTATTGAATAGTAAAACTGTAAGTGTTCAAATCTGCTGTAAATCAAGTTGGAAATTATCGAGCTTATGCATAACAAAAGACTTAGGTTCATTTACAGAGTTTTAACAGAGTGAAAATCAAAGATGTCTTCTTATTCTTTAAAGTGACCTCACCATATCGTCGCCAAAAATTATTATGAAAACTTCTTTGCGAAATGATAAAAAAGTAGCAACTTAAATCTGGGCATGCTGTAGAAAAATGTAGAAACAAAGTTTCATTAGTTCCCTTATATTGTTAATCAGAATAAAAAATGCCTTTCCTTATAATTTTCATTTTTTTTTTGCATCAGTAAAAAAAAAATATAAGTGGTCACCATCTTCCATTAAATCATGATTTGCAAAATCTTTGATATCCAATTCTGCTCTGTTATATCAAGGTTATCGTAGAGTTATAAAAAGGACTGCAATTAACAAAGTAAACACTTCAATTTAATCAGCTCTTAACAATTAGATCATTTTAAACCAAGGTTCTGACCTGCCATAATAGTTTATCAATATCTCCTGTTCCTTTGGTAGACATTTGTTTAGTTTACCCTCCAACTAAGATAAAATCTGCAATGCGCAGTAGATAGGAAAATGTTTTGTTGAATTCAATAGTTTCATTTTTTTTCAATAACTGTAACAGATTTTTTTACACTCCCGAAAGATGAATTTTTGTGATAGCTAGTGCTTATTTTCAAGATTTATGTTACCTGAAATTAACTGTAGTCTTAATCCAAAATCATAATCAATGAACATAATAGACAATAAATATAATTTAATATATTTTATCACCCTGACGCACACCTACATCGAATAAAATACATTCCAAGAGTTTTCGTCGGCCTTTGAAACAACCTATTGGAATTAAACTTGTTCATACAACAAATGTAATAGTCCTTAGATGGGCCCATCAACATAGGTATTTGACAGGTCCGCATTTCACCAAAGATTACTGTGATATGATGCATGGGAGCTTAATTTAACATTCACGGGTATTATCTTGTCTTGTGATTATTTTAAGATACATGTATAAGCACAAACGAAGTAATCTGATTTTAAAGACCAAACCAATTATTCATTTCTGCTGTTGATTTTTTCGTGAAACTTAGCATAACCATTCTTTAAGGTATTTGGAACAATTTCCAAGAATAAAAAATATAGGTCACCGACTTAGTTTTGTTGCTATGGCGCCGTGAAAAGTTGCTAAATTCGGAAGATGGAGAAATGAGAAGGTTAACTTCAAACCTTTGCCATTTCGGTAATAATGGTTGAAATTGCAAACGGATTTCTGTATTATACTCCGGGAAGTCTACAGATTTCATTTCTGCAGAAGAACAAACGTTTGAGATAAAGAATGATGATTACTTTAACGCTTAATTACTTTCCCGCGCAAAATATTATACATTTTTGTTATCTTTTCTATTAAATTGTGAAATTTTTTGCTGTTGATTTTTTCCTCATATTTTCAGAGCATGTAAAATTGCTTGTATTAATTAGAATAAGGCAATAAAAACAATAGGTCACCGAACTCATAAGAAAGATATAATGGAATATAACGTCAAAAATTGGCTTTTTCGGCCACACGTCTCTTGATTTTCTTTTCTTTCAATGAAGATGACGTCACAGTAATATACGTCGAAAGTATCGATAATGAACACCGAAGCAATGATTTTTTGTACGGCACTGTATTTTATGGACACTTTTTGTAAATAAGCGTGATTTGGGGATAAAGAAAAGAAAAAGAAGGTGAAACATTTTTTTTTTACATTCTTATTGTTTCAAATATTTTCCTGTGTTGTCCTGGATGTTCTTATTGTAATCTTCATGGGAGTACTCAAGATGTAAGAGCGGTTGAATCAACTGCTTTATTCCGCAGGAATTAGGGATTTACCACCCCTTCGTCAGGAATCGAGAATTTTCATTGTATGGGAGTAGTATATTTTCTAAATCATTCGGGATTTGAAAGTTATTATTTCTGGATAGTAAAATGTACATTATTACTATTTATGAAGATGTTGCTCTAATAATGTAAGACCTTTAATATATTTAATAAGCTTGATTTTTATCATTTTTTCCTTTGATACAAACATTAAAAAATGAAAATGTTTGTTTCCCTTCCCGCTAAGTAAAAATATTTTGAGCAAAACAAATTTTGCTCTCCCAATTTGGGAAAATTGAAAAGCCAAAGAACCAGACTTTAATCTTGAATTTTCAAGTTAGGAGCTTTTGTTTTGACGGAGGTTGGAAGGGATCTTTTATCCTTTACCCCTCCCCCGATTTTTTTTCAATGAAAACCCTAGTAAAAGTTTATATTAGTTCTTATAGTTACAGGAAGGTTGTTTCAAATAATCATCAATCAATTCAACGGGTATTGTCTATGAAATAGGCAACCCGAAAAACCTGCTGTAACTTTTTTTCAAAATATGACGAATAAAACAAGAAAAACCAAGACCAAAACATGAATTATTAGTTACTAACATTCTAAAATAATTCAAAAATTTTAAAATTTTGAAGGGCTTTTGAGAAATCTAAAAAAAATTATAAAGTTTTTAAAAAGTTCGGAATCAATTTAATTCCGTCAATCTGAAAACACGTGACAACTAACATTCTGGTAGTATTGGTAAGGAAGGTTGATTTAAACATAATTATTTTGCTCAAAAAGCTTTATCCCATATACAATATAATGGGGCTATCGAGTTAAGCTCCATAAAAATGTCCAAGGACACACAAACCAATGGACGGATAAGGCGATACCAGTGTACATTAACTTCGTTTTTTGGGTGTAATAATATACAGTTACTGTCTTTTGTTGAGGTAAATGTGCAGTGTTATTGACTTTTGGGGAAACAGATATTCATCGAGCCGCATGGCGAGGTGAATATCTGTTTTCCCAAAAGTCAATAACACTGCATATTTACCGAAACTAAAGACAGTAACTGTTTTATTCTATTATCCGATAAATACATAATAATTCTTTTTATTATGTATTATACTATACACCTAGAAATTTTCTATGGGTGTCGAATTAAAGAGGCTTTGGACATTGCATAAAATAAATGAAATATATACTTTTCAAAAAAATATTTTGAGGATAAGTAAAACAATAAATATAACATTATTATTATCTTTACTGTCAGAAATTCACAGATTCTAGCTAACACTGAGTTTTCGGCTTTTTTTTTCCATTTTTCCATTGTTCGTCACTGGTGGGAGAATGTGAAGAAGGGAGTGAATTGACATTTTAATGTAACAAGCGAACGTTCTTTAAAGACTTTATTTAAAGAATAATTTTTTTATCCTAAATAATCGATGATTTCTGTCTTTTAAATGAATGCTTGTGTTCTTCCTTTTCACTCCTTGAATCTGTGTAATGTGCGACGATTCTGCGCTATGTGTTGTCGACATCCGTCGGGAGATTTTTTCCCAAAATATTGTGTGAACGGCTTTACCAGTGTTACGTTGACTTGTTTCGTATTTTAAGTGTCTTCCTCTTTGCATATTTGCACCATTTTTGCTGATCTTCTTTTCTTTAGATGAAGCAGTTCTGTTTTTAGTGATGCCGATGACGTTGTCACGCGACAATGCTACATAGCAATGTGATTGGACGATATAAATACGGGATTTCCCTTTTTCTAAAAATATGTCGCACGTGACGTTTCCCGCGGTGAATATCCTTTTCATGGAGTGAATATCCTTTTTTATTCATTTTAATGTCAATGCAACTTTACCATTAGTATTTATATATTATAGAATAAT
>MJUU01030295.1:38855-53222 GCA_002080025.1 Modiolus philippinarum
GAAGGACACTATAGGGAGATGTGCATGAAGTAATATAATTATTGTCCGAAACCAGGAAGGGGAGATAATTCGACTTTGACTTTCGTTGATTTCTCTTAAATTATCTTTTTTTTCCAAGAAAAATTTTTAAGCATAGATATTGTGAAAGCAAACTGTTAGAGAGACACACTTTTTTTTATTGTAGTCCTCTTGAAAAGTTGTTTTCAAAGTGTTGTAATGAGATTTCTCTAATGCTTCGGATTTTTGTGTAAAATGTCAAATAGGATTAAAAAAAAGGTGAATTTCATATTTGTCTGATTTAAACAGAGTATTTTTATTGGAATCCTTGTGCAAAGTTCTTTCTTGAAGATTTTATCATTGTGTCCATACTTGTATTATGTCCTTACTTGTACTGTGTCCACACCTGTATTGTGTCCACACCAACTTAAATTTTCACTTACCATACCGATCCAGGGTTCAATGAGCGGGGGGTATATTTGGCTGCCATTCGGCGACAGCTCTTGTTTTAACTTAGTTATTTATTAACAAAATCTGCCACCCCCCCCCCCAGAATAAAATGGTCGTCCCCTCAAGGCAAACGCGGTCAATATTGTAGCCAGAGTAGTGATATATGGTATATGAAATGTAATATCTATAAATCTATAATGGGATTTAATTTCTCATATATCTTGTATTGTTAGTGTTTTTCTTTTGATATACAAGTTATTTAATGGTGTTGAGTTTTGTCATCGAAGGGGTATATAAAATGAAACTCATTCGTAGTTTCATGGGGTCAATACCCTAAAAGTCCTAAAATGAACACCTCCTTTTTTGTTGTTTTTTAAGGAAGTGTTCCTCTGGATCCGCCAACGAGTATTGGAACTATTTGTCTTGTGAATATGTAAATGACATCATATTTGTCTGATGTTAGACTGCCAAGATCGATATAAGTCCTTTGCCTTTTCGTCCGAATGAAGTCATGTGCCATATAATTGACCCAAGTGGCTGAATCAAACAATTAAAAGTCCGTTGCTGCATAAAAACAAGCGGCCCTTCGTGTTTGTTATTAAATCAATTATAAAAAGGTTTGCAAAATAAACAATTTTGCTGTTATCAAACGAACTAGAGGCTCAGAGACTGAGCCTGTATCGCTCACTTGACAAAATGCTATACAGCGTGTTTTCGATGTACTGCATGGTGGCCATGTTTTCGATTTTCTGCATGGTGGCCATGTTTTTTGTCTGATTGAAATGATATGAGCAATCCTTGTGAAGAACCTTCGAAACATGCTTCATTTTTTTCCGAAGGATGATGAAAGTGATGTTTTTACCATAGGGTCCAATGTTCAATATAAGTTCCACCCTGGCGGCAATGTGATTTGTCGGGTCTGAACGAAATGAACAACCTTCTTTGTAATAGACCTTTGTAATAGATCTCCCGGCACCTGAATCGGTTTTCAGGGGCTTCGGCTACAGAGCTGCCGGGCGCGTCCCCAGGTGGTGGATAGGGGAATGCCCTGTCTATGCGGGGTAGTCAGGTCATAATACGGAAAGCCTGACCGCGAACCATTGTAGCCAAACTGTGTGGAGAAACGCCACGCTCCATGCAGTATNAGACCCCTTCTATATTTCTCTAAAGAGAGCAGACGCACTGGGTGTCGTATGGAAGGCTAAATTTCCTGTCCCTACCCATTTCTCCAATTTTCCAGTGGCAGTCAAAAAGTCGTTGCCCAGGTTGTCCCTTCCACCTTTATTTCTTTCTTCTGATACTTTCAATTTTTGAATTGATTAACTTGTTCTCGTCCTGATATAGCTGAAATATTGCTCATTGGACGTTAAACTCTAACTAATCAATCAATCAATGTAATAGACCTTCCATACATCATTCATGTATAATATAGTTGAATTTGCTTCCGTGGTTTAAGAGGAGTTGATGAAAATGATGTTTTTTCCCGTAGGTTCCAATGTTAAATATAAGTTCCGCGCTGACGGCCATGTTTTTTGTTGGGTTGGAGCCAAATGAACAACCTTTGTAAAAGACCTTCCATACATCATTCATGTATGGTATAGCTGAATTTGCTTCAGTGGTTTCAGAGAAGTTGATAAAAATGACGTTTTTTCAATAGGGTCCAATGTTAAATACGAGTTCCGCACTGGCGGCCATGGTTTTTATCTGATCGGAACAAAATGAGCAGTCTTTGTAAAAAGACCTTTCATACATCATTCCAGTAAAGATTGGTTGAATTTGCAGGAGTTGATGAAAATTACGTTTTCCCATAGGGTCCAATGTTAAATATAAGTTCCATCCTGGCGGCAATGTTTTTTGTTGGATTGGACCGAAATGAGCAATCTTTGTTAAGGCAATTTAGTACATCATTCCTCTAAACTTCGGTTGAATTAGCTTCAGCAGTTTCATGGGACGTTTTTCCCATAGGGTCTAAATACAAGTTCCACACAAAGGCCATGTTTTTTGTCGAATCCGAAAGAAATGAGCAATCTTACTTAAGGACCTTCCATTCATCATTCCTGTAAAGTTTGATTGAATTTACTTCAGTGGTTTTAGAGGCGTTGATGAAAATGACGTTTTTCCCGTGGGGTCCAATATCAAATTCAAGTTGCGCACTGGCGGCCATGTTTTTCGTCGGATCGGATCGAAATGAGCAGTCATTGATAGTGACCTTCCATTCATTATTCCTGTAAAGTTTGGTTGAATTTGCTTCAGTGGTTTCAGAGGAGTTGATGAAAATGACGTTTTTCCCATAGGTTCCAATGTTAAATACAAGTTCCGCGCTGGTGGCCATGTTTTTGGTCGGATTGGAACGAAATGATCAATCTTTGTTAAGGACTTTCCATACACCATTCCTGCAAAGTTTGGTTGAATTTGCTGCAGTGGTTTCAGAGAAGTTAATGAAATCGTAAAAAGTTAACAGACGGACGGACGACAGACGCCAAGTGATTGCAATAGCTCACACTGACCCTTTGGGTCAGACGAGCTAAAATGGTCTCAACCCTGATGTGTGATCTCACCTTTGAACTAGGAGACGAATTATGAGTGTTGTTATACAAATTTCAATGTAAGTGAAACTATCACAAAATTCCGTGCCGACAGCAAATAATAAATAAAGCACTTACGTTTTCAAAACATCATTTTCTTCCATTTTTATGACCCCTGGTCATAATTGTCATCTGAAAAAGTCCGTTTCTGATCCGAATTAGTCGCGTAACGCAGAAAAGGTCCAGAAAAGTCCGTCCCCATTCCGCACAGTGTAAATGTCAGGAGCCAACCAATTAATTTTTGTGAACTTAACGCCTAAAGCAATATATTTTTTGGAAGCTCTCATAATGAATTAAATCGTATCTATATAACTAGAAATTGGTACCGTTTACTGCACAGTAAATGTCAAAAATACAGGAGTCATATGTGCATGCTTACCCTTCAGGAGCACCCGATGCCACTCTTACTTTTATTGGAGTTCACACTGTGAGGGCCTTGGTTTTGAATGTTATGTTGTGATTTATAGCTGTTTAAAGTCATCGTTTTCTGTGATTCCCTTTTGGCCATGTCTGTGGACTTCGATTTTTGTAACCACTTCTTTGTTCCTTTTGGTAATATCACAAGGGAGTTTAAACAATATTCATGGAAGCTGATTTAACTTCGACTGACACCGTACATTCAACTGGCAAAACTCGAGTGAATCCGATACTTTCTACTTGATATAAAACACTTGCCATTAACGATGCACCCGGTTGCCATTTAACTGACAACTTTTCTAAAACTATTTAGCAATCGGGTCACCTTGCATTGGGTCATTTTCGCCTATAAGTGGGACGGAAATGGCCGCGAAGTTTAAAACCTAATCAAAATCCTGAAAAAGTAGACCGGATAACCCTTCTTTTCTTTTTCCATTCCCTGCTTTGATTAACGGGTTTCAAAGGAGTCAGTATACAATGATTGATTATACATACTACAGACGAGATTAAACGAGTTGCCGAGATTCTATATATAGTACGTCGACATATAAGCAATCATTTTGACAATGTACACATGGACTCAAGGTGACATGAAACAAGAACCAGAGGCTCCCAGGAGCCTGTATCGCTCACCTGGCTTTCAGTTGCCACAATCAAGGTAACATTGTATGTTATGCAGTTGATCTTCAGTTTCTCAAACTTTCGTAGCTCGAACACCACCAATATCTTGAACTGTATTTAAAGTCTGCTCATGTTTTACTATATTTCTTTGTTGGGCTTATTTGACAAAAAAAGAACGTTCTTGCTAAGGACCACTTTCGACACCAGATTTGAAGTCGAGAAGTCATTTTGTAAATGGCAGTCAACAAATAATTTTCAACATCGGTTTTGAAGTTGCAACATCAATATCTACTTGGAAACCAAATTTCATTGAAATCAGACAATGTAGAATTTTCCCGACTTTTCTGGCGGCCATTTTAAAAATGGTGGTCAACGAACAATTTTTAACATCAGTTTTGAAGTTGCGACATCAAAACCTATTTGGAAACCAAATGTCATTGAAATCCGACAATGTTGAATTTTCCCGCCTTTTCTGGCGGCCGTTTTGAAAATGGCGATCAACGAACAATTTTAAACACCGGTTTTGAAGTCACCACAGCATGGCAAACATTTCATCGATTTACACTTAACCTTCATCTTCTATAGTTTTGGAAATAAAAGACGAAAAATACGAAAAGTATAAAAATTCGGTGAAAAAAGGGCAATAACTCCTACAAGGTTTTTTGGATTTTCTTCAAAATTTCAGGGTGGGTAGATCTTGATATGTTCAACATTTTTGCATTATACACTTGACCTCTATCTGTTACACTTTTTGAAATAAAAAATAAAAAATGCAAAAATTTTGAAAATTTTATGGAAAAAGGGCTATAACTCCGAGATGGGTTTTCAGATTTTCTTCAAAATTGCACGGTGGGTAGATCTCATTATGCTGATCATGTTTTCCTCCCATGTCAGATTTTTTATATCTGTAACGGTTTTCGAGTTATTAGCCAAAAACTGCAATTTACCCCTATGTTCTATTTACCCCTATGTTCTATTTTTAGTAACGGTGGCCATGTTTTTTACCTGTGGCCATGAAAATAACAAATTTAAAACTAGATACCCTAGTAATGATTCACTTAAAAGTTTGGTTGCATTTGGCCCAGTGGTTTCAGAGACGATTTTCGAAAGTGAGCTAACGACGGACGGACAGACGGACGGACGACGGGCGAAACGTGATGGCAAAAGATCACCCTGGCATAGCCGGGTGAACTAAAAACCTTTTCCATATAATAAATAGAAAAACTTTGAGCAAAGCTCTGATTACAGAATAAAACGAGACGTGTTTGTGAAACACGAACACTACATATGCCCCTAACACTACTTGTAAATGAAATTCAGTCTTAATATTTTGGTTAAAATCATCTTTCTTTACATACAAAACATATGAAAATGGAATCTAAGGCTGAAATTTTGACGTCTGTGACCTTGTCCTTTGACCTGACCTAATTTTTATGGGCATATGTATGTTCCTCTTGACTAGCTCTATATACTTGCCAAGTATGATAAGTCTTTCTTTAATAATTCAAAAGTTATAGCCAAGATTAAAGTTTCGGACGCACGGACAGACAGACAGACAGATAGACACACAAACAAACAGGACAAAAGCAATATGCCCCCGATCCTTGATCTGGAGGCATAAAAAAATTATGAAATCAAATTTCGTAATAGTTGGTGCACGATACTGAAAATGCTGTGAAAGTTTCAGTGAATTTCATTAAGTGGTCTAGGAGGAGTTGATGCCACATAGAAAGTACACTATGGTGGATGGATGAACTCCCCCATTAGATTCCAGAAAAAAATTACATCAATTTTTTAAATAGATTTTGTTCAATGACAGTATGTTTTTAACATTCTGTGAAAGTTTCAGTGAATTTCATCAAGTGGTCTAGGAGGAGTTGACACCACAAAGTACCCTATGGTGGACGGACGAATTCCGCCATTATATCCCAGAAATTCAGAAAAATCAAATCAAATTTTGAAATTGTTGGTGCACAAAAAAAAATCAAATTTCTAAATAGATTTTGTTCAATGACAATATGTATTTAACATTCTGTGAAAGGTTAAATGAATTTCATCAAGTGGTCTAGGTGGAGTTAACACCACAAAGTACATGTACCCTATGGCGAACAGACGAATTCCGCCATTATATTCCAGAAATTCAGAAAATTCAAATCAAATTTTGAAATTGTTGGTGCACAAAAAAAAAATCAAATTCTTAAATAGATTTTGTTCAATGACAATATGTTTTTAACATTCTTTGAAAGTTCCGGTGAATTTTATCAAGAGGTCTAGGAGGAGTTGACGCCAAAAAGTAAGTACCCTAAGGTGGACGGATGAAGTCTTCCATTTGATTCCAGAATAAAAAAAAAGGTCAGATAATTTTTTTGAATAGATGGTGCACAATGGCAATATGTACTGTACTGAGCTTTCTGTATTACCCAGCCCAAATCTAGTGGTATAAAATTATCTCCCTTCTAGAAAAAACTCTTCTGTGTGAATGTTCCAGTGAATGAAATTCACTGGGCTAGGAGACATTATCACCACAAAGAAAGTACCCTATGGCGAACGAACGAACTCCTTCATTTGATTCCAAAAAAATAATCAAATAGAATTTTGAAATAGTTGGTGCGCAATTGCAATATAAATTGAAATACTGTAAAAGTTTCAGTGAATTTCATTTAGTGGTCTAGGAGAAGTTGACTCCACAAAGTAAGTACCCTATGGCGGACGTATGAACTCCCCCATTTGGTTCCAGATTTAAACTAGAACAATTGTGAGCAGAGCTCACTAATATATACCCCCGCCCCCTCTCCCTTAATTCTCGAATTAAAAAAAGTGAAAAAAAAATAGGAAATCAAATCAAGTCAAATTTTAAAATAGCTGGTGCCAATGGCAATATATACTTGTGATGCTGTGAAAGTTTCATTGAGTTTTACAAAGTTGTCATTTAGGAGTTAACGCCACAAAGTGTGTACCCCCATGGGAGACGGACGAACCAACACCATGATCACTATATACCTGTTTACATCAGTTTATCTGATAAAGAATTAATAAAAGTACTTCTTAACCCAAAACAATTACAAGAAACCAAAGGTATTTGCCATCATTGAATGAAATGTTCACCGGACGTGACGTTGAGTTAAAAAAATATTTAAGTCTCCATCCTCAGATGCTTAATATGCTACAAATACTTGGATACTCTTTTCTTTTTTTTCTTTTTTATTTCTATATAACTGTATTTTTCTTGTATATATATCTTTCTTGTATGTTGTTGCTTGTAAATGTACACATGTTGTATCACTGTGCTATGTCCAATAAAGTTTTTTTAATTTGATATACCGCCCGCTATTTAATTGATTGATTGATTTATATGGGGATTAACGTCACTTTCAGCAGTATTTCAGCTATTTCATGACGGTCAGTTTTAATAGTGGAGGAAGCCGGAGTGCCCGATGAGAACCACCGACCTTGGGCAGGTAAATGACATACCTTATCACTTACGATTTGTAAGTCGAGTGCACCCTTTTTGTAATGTACAAAGCAGGGCGCGACCTCACACCGCAGTGTTGATAGACTACAGTATTTAGGTAGTAGAACTAACTTAACCACTAGGACCCCCCACTATTTAAAGCAGGGTATAATAAAAAAGTCACAATGGCAATATGTAGTGAACATTCGGTGAAAGTCTCACTGAATTTCACCATGTGGTCTAGGAGTTGTCGCCACAAAGTATGTACCTCTTGTGGCAGACGGACGAACGGAAAAATAGATCAACGGACACCATGACTACTATGTCACCTAAAGAAAGAGGTATAATATAATGAAGGCATCCCGTCTAGGATAATGCACTGTTGGGTTATATGTTGTTTTGGAAAGGTATGAACAATGATACACTATTACCCAGGGGGAAATCTAGTGGTATAAAATTATCTCCCTTCTAGAAAAATAAAACTCTTCTGTGTTTATAACGTTTGCGGAATAATGGACGAGGTAGGATAAGGGCGGTAATCTGCCCCCTGCTCAAACAACTAAATATTGTGAATGAGAGTGGTCTTTTACAAACCGGAGAGGCAATAGTAGTGTGACCGAGCAATAAAAATCCGAGCGGTTAAATTAACAGAATACTAAAAAGACAACAAAGATTACCACAAATTTGCCAATAAAATTAAAGTGTATTTTTCTTACAACCGAGGGAAAATGTTACAATTAGCAGCTGCTGGAATCATATGCTAGTGAAACCTCATAGTCACGTTCGTATACGAACGTACCTGATGAGGTTACACCAACACAAGATAAAGGAACCCACAACAAAGAATCAAAACTTCCAAGTGTTACAAATATTCATAGGGTCCGTCAAGCTACTGACTTTTAATGACTACAGAGGATTACAACATTTTAACGTTATGTTATTTATTATTATATATCAAAAATGTATCTTGTCTCTAGTGGAGATGGTCCTCAAGGGGCTGGCACGGCACAGAACCCCAAAAGATTACAAATTTCCCAAACTGAAGTTCACTGTATACATAGAATCCAAACTATATTTACCGAAAATAATGCTGGAATAGAGATTTCACTACAAAACAGTATTCTGTATTTTTAATCAACTGTCAGATCAAATACATTTTTTTTTGTATTTAAATGAATTTAATTCATTTTAAATAAATAAACGAATATTTTAGATATTTTCTTCTTGTCTAACTTATATGACACTTATACATGCATTCTACAGCACCAAGTGAACTGTCTTAAGACTCTTGCACCTTTCATTTGTCCAAGTTTGACAAGAAAACATTTTTATTTAACCTCCAAAGGTTTGAGTATATTTTAACA
Organism: Modiolus philippinarum; assembly: GCA_002080025.1. NCBI lineage: Eukaryota > Metazoa > Mollusca > Bivalvia > Mytilida > Modiolidae > Modiolus > Modiolus philippinarum. The sequence goes on from MJUU01030295.1 coordinate 47,741, forward strand.
TAAATCTATTCCAGCAAGGGAATATATTAATAATTTAAGTCTATACCTTATCCATGCTTCATTCCCACTAAAGTGCTTAAATTTCTACCAACGAATAAACCCAACAGACTGTAATACATCTTTTTTATTACAATGAACAGCACGGCCCTCTGCCTTTAACCTTACGGACTGATGCGGGGCCGGAACGGCAATCTTATATTACTAGTTACACTTACCTGATAATATTCATAACGATATGGATATCTTCCGGTTATTATCCACATCTTCGCCTAAAACACTTGACTGATCTATATCAAACACCTCTTTGAATCAGATCAAGCGCGGGTTAATCTGTCTTATTACCGGCGAAGTCCAAGCTAGTCCCGATAAATTTCGCTCGGTGTTCATTTGAAAACTTAGGTGATTTTGAAAATCGTGTTCTGAAAATGTCAGAGGCCAATACTCTTCACTTTTCTGTGACGAAGATGAGGAAAATGTCAAAATTTCTAGCCAGTCAAGTGCGCGAACTTCTGGTAACTCTCGAGAAAACATGGCGGACGAGAATGACAAATCTTCCACGTCTTCGTCCAAAGAGCCGAGAGGAAAGAGTCGTTCTAGGAGAAGGACGAACTTGAAGAGATGAATCAAAGATGGGAAAACTGCTTCAGTAAGAATGACGAAAGGTTTGATAAAATGTTTGAATTTTTTACTACTAATAAGTCAAAGGGTAAAGAACGTTTTTAGACAAGGCGAATGTCATTAGAGGTGAGCAGAGACCTTTTAATGTCAACTTAGATCAAGAGAGTGGTCCTTCAGGGGTGCACAGATTTGTTCGTGTTGACAATACTAGTCATCATTTTCTTAGGGGACGACGGGGGCCTGGCAAATTTGGTCGAGCCAGATTATTTAATTTCAAAATTTTGCGGGCCAGAATATTTATTTTTCGCCGCTTCGCGGCGAAAATTTTTATTTTCAATAACATAATCGTATCGTACCAATAAGGTCAGATTATTTATTTTCAAGGATGTGCAGGCCAGATTATTTATTTCTAACTTTTTCAGGGACAGAATATTTATTTACAAAATCTGCCTGCCCCCCCCTCAGAATCAAATGGTCGTCCCCTTAGTGAGGAACATGAAGAAGGAAATGAACACAATGATGATATGCTTTCTCTGGCACAAGGCCATAGTGAGAGGGGCATATTCTGAGGTGATGATTCTATGTCAGTATCGGTTAGAAATGACAATGTCTCCCATCAAAAAGTGGTCTCCAATAGCAGGGTTAGCAAATGCATTAAAGAGACTCCTAGTAAAACTAGCGATGATGATAATAGTACAGGTCACTTGCAATGTTTATTTTGCGAAATGATGCCAAAAATAAAACAGTAAATGATTCAATAGGACTTGTTTTAGACAAGAGTCAGATTGATATTTTGTCAGGTTAGTGGAGAAGTAAAAACCCTGAAAAATTAACCGCATATAATGAGGTTTTCCTGTGCATGACAAATCTTTATAACACTTAGAAGTTCCAAGCTTAGATAAACTGACTTCAGATTTATTAGTGAAAAAACATGGTAACAAAGCATTCTCAAGTTCAAGAAAAAATACTTTGTATACACCATTTATGAAATCACTTGAAAAGCCATATCAAGGGCAAATTGCCGCTCGTATGGGTATAATCACTGCTTTATACATTCAACAAGCTTTACGAACTATGTTTGAAAGCTTATCTGGAAAGGATGTCAGTTAAGATAAATCGGTACAGTTATTTAGAGATATATTTTCAATGTCGATCAAATAGCTCGCACTGATGCCTTTCACCATTTAGCTCGAAGGAAAAGGTTAACGGAGGATACTGGCTTGTCTGACATATAAGAACTTAAGTTTCCTCTAGTTTCTTTACCACTAACAAACTCAGGTGTTTTTGGTGAAAAATTTGAACATTCTTTACAAGAGAGAGTTGACAAAAACAAACAGTTAAAGGAATTGCTTCCAGAATTACATGTTCCGTCAAAATCTTTTGGAGGAAAGCGAAAATCAGGTATATTGCTGCGGTTAAGCAAGTGGCAAAACTTTCAATTTACCGAAGTTAAGATTTACACCTCAAGCTCTCTTCCTTTCATTGACTCGCCGTCGTGCAAAAATTTGTCAGGTTTTCACGTCTGATATATCTACAATGTAGACATTTGAAATTGATGAATCTTACACATTGTGTTAGCTTGGGATGTTAATCTTGACTTCATTAAAATAAAAATTTTGCCACTTCCTTGACCGCAGCAATAAATGAACTTGCTACTAAACGCCAAAAAAACTGATGACCAAACGTCAAACATTTCTAATAGTACTTTTATATTTTCTAGTCAAGCTGTTGGTCTAAAGCACATCTACAATGACAAGTACTGTCACTAGACAAGATAAAGATGAAAAGACTGATAAAGGCAGTGCTAAATTTCGCCGCTTCAACAGTATTGGCAAGGGCCAGCAGAAGACATGACTATATGGTTAGTAATCAAAACATAAGAGCTTTGCTTCCCATAATAGTTGGGGTCGTCTGGTGCATTTTCTGAAACAGTGGGAAAACAGACAATCAATAGGTCTTGTCATAAATAAAAGAGGGATACAAACTAGAATTTGTACAATTTCCGCAAAAGACGGGAGTAATACAAACCTCTGTACCTGTAAAAGATTTAAATATTATTCATTCAGAAGTAAAAGATTTGTTGGGAAAAAATGCTGTAGAAATTGTGCCGATAAACGATATTCAGAACGGTTTCGACAGCACATTTTTCCTAGTTCTACAAACAAACTGGAGACAAACGACCAATAATCAACCTCAAACGATATTCAGAACGGTTTCGACAGCACATTTTTCCTAGTTCTACAAACAAACTGGAGACAAACGACCAATAATCAACCTCAGACCCCTAAACAAGTATCTAAGAAAGCAAAATTTCAGAATGGACTCGGATGACGACAGTCCTAAACATAGTAAACCAAGGGGATTGGGTAATAACTCTCGTTTTAAAAGATGCTTACCTACATATCCCGATCTACAAAAATCACAGAAAGTATTTAATATGCTTTTGTGTGAAAAATCATCCATGTCTACATTTTATGGCCATTCCATTTGGCCCAACCTCTGCTCCCAGAATATTCACCAAAATTGTGTCTGTGATAGCAGCACATGTAAGAAAATTAGGTATTCGTCTAGTAGTTTACCTAGACGATTGGTTTGTAATAAATCAAGCAAAAGATCATCTACTTATAGATCGAGAGGCAGTGTTGAATCTCCTTGTCAATCTACAGTTCTTAATAAATAGAAAAAGTCAAATTAACTCCAACGCAGAAAATAGTGTACATAGGAGCATTTTTTCAGCTAGATCTTGGAATAGTTACCCCGACATTAATTTATTAGTCGCTGTCAAGAAATTGAAAGAGAAAAAAGTTCATGCGACAGCCAGAGATTGTCTGCATCTGCTGGGGATATTAGCCTCTTGTTGGAATTGATTCCCAATGCGCNCAGTCAGAATTTCCCGTCCCATGGCCATTTCCATACCCCAAAGTGATTATTTATCAACAAACTTGTTCTCGTCTTGATATAGCTGAAATATTGCTGAGTAGACGTTAAACAATATTCAATCAATCAATTAATTTATTAGTCGCTGTCAAGAAATTGAAAGAGAAAAAAGTTCATGCGACAGCCAGAGATTGTCTGCATCTGCTGGGGATATTAGCCTCTTGTTGGAATTGATTCCCAATGCGCGCCTATACATGAGACCCATTTAAACTCTCATTTTGAAATTTTCGAAACCAGTTTCGCAAGACTGAGTTTAAAAATCCCTGTTACACAAGAACTAATATACCATCTGAATTGATGGTCAGATATAGTAAACGTTACAAAGGACATATCATTACTGCATTGGGTAAGCAACATAACCATAACAACGGATGCTTTCACATCGAGCAGTTCTGATGGTCTCCTGGGATCTCAGATTGTTCAAGAGTTTGGACAAAAGAACAGAAAGCCCAACACATAAATTGTCTAGAGATGGAGGCAGTAATAAACACTGTCAAACATTTTTTGTCACAATTAAAAAGGGAAAATGTTCTTCTTCGATGTGACAACTCTACACTAGTCCAATATATAAACAAACAAGGGAGCACCAGCTCGATCCAATTTTGTCTGAAACTTAGGAATTATGGAACCTTCTTTTACAAAACAAACTTCAATTGCATGCTGCCCACATAACAGGCCAGTGGAATCTCCTAGCAGACTTACTGTCCAGGGTGAAAATCCGTCGCACAGAATGGTCACTTCAAACATCAGTAGTTCAGCTGATATTTGCAAAACTGGGGGAGCCAATGATAGACCTGTTTGCGCCAGCAGAGAATCGCAAAACTCAGATATTCTGCTCTTGGTTTCCACATCCGGAAGCCTATGCCCTGAATGCCCTGTCAGTTCCCTGGGACAACTTGTTCGGGTATTAATTTCCTCCAATATGCCTCATATTAAAATCCTACAACACATGACTCAGTACAAGTGTCAACTAATTTTGATAGCCCCATTCTGGCCAAGAAGACCATGGTATCCAGAACTGTTAAAACTAATAGCAGATTACCCACTCAAAATTCCTCTTCAAAAAAGAAAAACTTCTACATCAGCCAAACAGTCAAGTGTTTCACCAGAACTTTTCAATCTAGTTCCACGGCCTTTATCAACAAAGTTTTTAAAACGAAAGGATTTTCTAATGAAACTAGAAAACTCATGTCAGCCTCTTGGCGTTCCGAAACGAAAAAAAATTACCCGAGCAAATTTAGAAAATTCAATAGCTGGTGTAGTGAAAGGGAAATTGATTGATTCCTTTTCTGCCTCTTTAACAGAAGCTTCTGATTTTTTTACAAGTCTGTATGCCATAGGTCTTCAGTATACAACTATTGCAGGGTATAGATCTATGTTATCTACAGTCTTACCACCAATAAATAAAATATCAATTGGCCAACACCCATATATCATTAGATTATTTAAGGGGGTCTTTAATTCAAGACCACCCAAAGTTAAGTTATTTTCTGAATGGGAACTTCCAAAAGTACTAGAGGCATCAAGAAAAAGTCCATTTGAACAGCTCAGTAAAGCTGACCTCAAATACGGTATTTTTTTATCTCTATTACTACTTTCAGGCGCTGCAGTGACATTCAAGCTCTGAGGTTGGTAGAAGGAAATGTTTCAGTTCATAGAGGCGTATTTTTTATTCGTAAAGGTTTAGCGAAACAAGACCGTCCAGGGCATTTTAGTGCAAAAATTTTTGTTCCTGCTTTTAAGGACGATAAACTTCTTGATCCAAAGAGGGCTTTAACATATTACTTAAAGAAGCCTGATTGTCTTCGAATTCGTGAGGAGGATCGAAGTGGTAGTAAACTTTTCTTAGCAACTAATGGTCCTCATAAACCTGTTTCCTGCCAGACCATAGCGAGTATCGTTAGGGACCGACCATTTAACCTAAGGG
>MJUU01030295.1:53393-64608 GCA_002080025.1 Modiolus philippinarum
GGGGGCAGAAAGCCTCCGTCAGAATTTTTTTTTCATCATTTTGGCAGCAAAAATATTTTTTTCACATAAAATCATATATATCCAGAATATTTTGGTAGAAAAAACCATAACCCCCCTTTCGAGTTAAATGGTCGGTCCCTTAAGACCATATCAAACATGGTAAATATGTCGGATAATCGATCAATCAAACCAATCGATAATTGAGGGACTTTTACATTTACCATGTGGGTCCAAAGAGATGCGATTCACTACTCTCTTGTTTTGTATTTTTGTTGCATGTAGTCCGTAGATGTACAATAAGCTTTTTGAATTTCATTACCAATTCCAACTTTCAACGGACAAATTTCTTGAAATCGTCAAAGACTGAGTATTTTTGGAATTCTACTAAGCTTTGTCCTTAGCTGATTTGACTTTACATTTAGATCATATTGGTTATTTGCTCTCTATCGGTTTTTATATGGTCTTCCAAACGTTTAGATTTTATCTGCACTGAAGAGACATAAGTTATCGAAATGCTCATATGCAGAAATTAGATTCACAGTAACTTCGGGATTTAGTTATTTCAACCATACAGTTTGAATAGGTATAAGTGAAATAAATCATTTCCAATAATTGAATTACAAAAAGTTTTGATTGCAATTTTGGACAATTTCCTTAAACTCCCAAAGACTGAATATTATTGCATTTCTGCCTAGCAACCATACAGTTTGAATACATGTCAATGAAATAAAATCTATCAACGTGAGAGTGTTAGTATGTGAACACAGGCTTACTTTATATAAGACTTCAATAATACAGGATTATCCAATATGTGGGGCGCGGGGTATATGAGTGTTCTCACTAAGGTTCTTTCATTGTATAAGTAATATAATGACGGATGTACAGTTATAAATACATATATAGTTTTTTATCTTGAATTTTTTACTTTTTTCTTGAATTTTCAACTTATTATTTTGAATTTTCAAGTTTTTATCTTGAATTTTCATGTTTTTTTTTATCTTGAATTTTCAATTTATTATTTTGAATTTTCAAGTTTTTATCTTGAATTTTCAACTCATTATCTTGAATTTTCAACATAGAAATCTTTGAAAAAAAAAATTCTGAATGGCCGATATGAGCTTCCTTATCACAATGAAGAAAATTCCAGCTTAAACTTCAAGTCGATTCCGCATCCGACTCGATTTTCAATATGAGCCAATCGAATGCGCCGTGTATTAGTGTCGATCTTACCAACCCGTCCTCTATGTACACATATGACGAATGAATCATGATGCTGTGTGGCAAGAACCAGCGTAACCACCCGGGAAAGGTGGAAATTATGTTTGGTTTTAGATTTAGAGATTTAATCATATTATTCATTATATTAAGGTAAGAACTAACAAACATATAACATTGAACGTATTTCATTCATCAAATCGCAAGCCCACATCATATACATAAAAAGGAAAAGAAATAATTGATTAGATAGTAGAAATACAATAATTCAACATATACATATACTACTCAACAAAGAATGATATTTTACTTTCTAGCAGAAAACCATAACTCATAGCAAAGTGTATTTTTTGCAAGTAAGAATTAACGTTATGCCAAAATATGTCAATTTCTGGACCATCTCCGGTCACGATTCCTCAGTATTAAAGACTTTTTAATAAATGGAGCAACAGAATGCAAATAATTCGGAGATGACATAGGTTGTATAAATTTACCTTGAACGTTTTTGTATCGGAATGATTAATTATGTTGTTTTCGTATGTTGTCATACTTTGGACAATGGAAAAGGTAGCGATTCTCATCTTCGATGACTTTTGAATTGCACATATGACCTAATCGTTCATTTCTGTTTATTTTTTTATATGGACCTCTTTCTATATCAAGAAAATGGTCACTTATTATAAATACCACAGTGTGTTTGTGGATTACTTAGGCAATATCGATCTGACAGATATTTCGAAAATACGTCCTTTCCCTATCAAGGCAAGGATTGTATGTTATTTCTGAATTCATAATGACCAATTTTTTATATTAACGGGGCTATCACATGAATCGGTAGTCACTCATCAAAACAGGAAAGATTAGATTTTATTTATATAATGGTTGTTTTTTTTTTTGTAATCACATCTTGTGCATTTACTATTACATACTCATTTTTTGAAAATGACATCTACTTTCAGTTTTGAATTCGGTGAAACAATAATTTTTATTCCTTCCTGAGTTATATTCCAGACTTTTCCTTAATTTCTGTGGTAAGTATAATTATTTACTGTTCATTGTAGTGGCATTTATCTTAAAATATTGCTTTGTTCTCGAACATGGTGTTATAATCCACTTCCAGTCAGAAAATTAATTATGTAACAGCTGTATTTCTTGGAAGCTATCAAAACGCAGTATTTCCTTTTAAAAGATATATGTTTAGAAAATGATATCTGAGACGTTCTATTGGATAAAAACGACAAGAATATTTCATAATTTTCTATATTTTTGTATATCAGTGGCGGGTCCAGACTTTCTGCTAAGAGGGGGCCGACCCATAATTTTTTCGAAAGGGGGGCCCGGAACCTAATTTTTTCAAAAACCCCTAGGAATTCTAAATATTTTCCAACCTAAGGGGGCCCGCCCCCCTAAATCCGCCACTGTATATGGGATTTTGGTACCGGTGGCGGTGTTAAATGGGTATAACCTCCTTCCTTGCGAAACTGCATCAATCTTTTTTTCTCACCAGGAAATTTTAGATAAGAGCCATTTTCCTGGGAAAAACTGGAATATGTTAAGTGCAGTTTTTCCTCTTGTTAAATAAAAATTCTTTATTTTAATTTGCAATGTATATAGTTGTTTACATGTAGTCATTTTTTTCAAACCCTTCTAGTACTACAATTTATGAACAAGCCATTTTATTTGGTATTCGTGTCCGGCATGTTACCGTTATGATAATACGTTTTATCGCTAATTTGCCCAATTTTCAATTGTTTCCGAGCGACGATAATTCTATTATCACTGCACTGCGCTGATACGAACATATTATCGTCAATCTCTATGGGACGTTAGCAACAGCGTATTAATATGACGTCGCGTGACCGTTGTGTATACTCGTGTTCGTCGGTAAACTCTGTGATTTAAGCCCCTTTTCGCCTCAAAGAGCGCCACCCCCCCTCATCCCAACACATTAACACCCTCCCTCATCCCGGCCAACACATTAACTTCACATCCGGAGACTGGGTCCTCCGGTTAAAACTTTTGTATTGGGTTGAGCTGTATATTTCAGTTTGAACGCGCTCTGAACCAAGTATGAACACGTATTTCATGTAGACAAAACAAAAACAACTTCAAATAAAAAAAAAATGGAAAGTTGTTCGGGCGGGGTTCGAACCTGCATCCCTTCGATTATCAGCCCAGTGGCGTAACCACTCGGCCAGGCCATCATTCACACTGAAAATTGTAAAAATCAGGTGTATATTGTGGCAATGTAATTATGAAAACTCAGTCAATTGGTATATCAGTATACAGAGTATAGAACCTAGTCTTATTACGAGTTTTCTTGACTATTTGTATTTATTTCTATTAGATTTCGTAAAATTGTGTAAATTAAACAGAAAGTTTTTCTGTAATTTTTTTAAGCGTTGAATTAAGTAAAAATTTATGCAAATGTTGCGTGAAGAGGTGGCACCTTCCGCCGATTACTGCCCATCAAGATTCAAAATATTTTGATATTGTCCCGTTCAGTTAAAACATTTCTTGTATGTTTGTCAAAAACATCGTATGGCTGATTGCGCGTAAAAAGTCAGAAATGCCAATTCTTCTCAACCGCTCAGAAGTGATTCTGTTTAGGAACTTTTGTTCGTTCCTCTAGCTCGTCTTGGGGAAAAATAAATGACATTTCGCTGGAAATTTATATACGCTTTTATTTTTGTAATAAATATTCATTTGTATACATTGTATATCCGTTTGTCTGTCCGTCTGCCTGCCTGCCTGTCTGTTTAGACAGCTATTTGTTTGTCTGTGTTTTTATTTATTCATTCAAAATTACTCTGAGGGTACTGTATATATAGTTTCTAACATGCCAAGAAAAGTACGGCCATTTTTCCGGTGTAACACCCGCGGCGCTAATTATCACGTCTTGATGTTTGATCTGATATATAGATGATTATTACAAAAATTTGTGTTTCCATCGCAATTGTCCTCATCTTTGCAATTAAGTCGATTGAGCAAAAAATTTGCTCAGAGGGGAGTCTTTGATGTAAGACCGGAGGAAATTTCTTAGCATGGTTTCGTCACAAAAATAATTCCAAGAAAGAAAGCGCCATAATTAACCAATAATAATTTGTTTAAATAAAAAAAAATACTTCATTGGAAAAGGAAACATATATCTGATATGTTTCAATAATAGAATTAGCGATTAAAATACTATTAGTAATTTGTTTTGCTCGGATGGATTTCTCAGCTTGTATTGCACCTCGTGCTGTCGCACTCGATGCAATACAAGCAGAGAATTCCATACTCGCAAAACAAATTACTAATAGTATATATATATTCGTTACTCGTCCGGTAGGGTTCCGGTGTCTGTGCGGTGTATTCGGTGTAGGTTCTGCACATAAACGGTGTACAGACTGTATGCCTCTGGCTTTTGTATGTTTTCATTGTATTTCGTGAACGAACAGAATATTACCACCTGGAAAAAAGGATTTTGTCCGTTTTCCATACATTTGTGCTATACGGTCTAGTGAAGAGCGGCTTTAATTCTTAAATTGTTTTATTTAAGAATTACACTAATTATTTCTTCGTCTATGGTCCTCATAACATATATCTTAGGACTTTATATTCATATTGTGTATTCCTCTAAAATTCGCTTTTGGAAGAAACAGACAATTGTGATGAAGTCAACACTACCTATGACGTCAGGGAAAAACTGGCTCATTATTATTGAAGGAGCTGAGGAAAAAAAATGGATCGTGCCTAGGAGTGATCCAGAATGTGTCCCTGGGGCAATGCCTATATATACATAGCTACATTGAATCGTGCCTAGGAGTGATCCAGAATGTGTCCCTGGGGCAATGCCTATACATGTATATACAATGTATATAGCTACATTGAATCACATTATACCGATACACTATTCAGTTGCGGATCGATGAATTTTGAAAGGAGGTAAAAAATGAAAATGGATTACCTTTCATTAAAACCACTGTAAACAATATTTCGTAAATGTTAAAAAACAAAATACCGAAATTACTACAAGGCCATAAATCCATTTCGACAACTTGTGTCTCTTCAGTGCAGATTTAATCAAAACATTCTGAAATACATAAATAAGTGAAATACGTGTAAAAGCTGATAGAGAACGATGGGATCTAAATAGAAAACTAAAAAATCAGCTAAGGACAGAGCTATGTCAGAGGGAGATCGGTTTTCGGGCCAGCACCGAGGTACTGGCTACTGAGAAGACGAATACCCTCGGGGACTAATTGTCCAACAACAAAAGCATCAACCCAGTATTAATGAATTACAAAATACCGAAATTACTATAATTTTGTTTCTGCATATGGTCATTTCAGCAACTTATGTCTACAGTGTGGACAATCAAAACGTTTGGAAATCCATAAACTTTTTTATGACGCTGACTTCCATCAAATCGACGACCAACATAACTTGATTTAAAAAGGAAGTGAAATGTCACTATACTGGATATAAGGAAGAACTGATATCACATTTACTTCACCTTAAAGATCAACTGCACTACCATTTTTGCCTGCTATTAATACTGTACTTTGATCTTAGAAATATTTAAATAAACTGAATTAATACGTTTATACTTATTTTTGAAGGACCCCATTGAAAATATACCGGAAGTTTTTCATGGGTTTCCCTTGGTTGACGAGATCAACATAAGTTGAGTGCTTGAATTAAGCAAACAATTAGAGGGTTTGACGAAAAACCGCAAAAGTAGAATGAACTGCGACGGACCAGCGACCATTTACAGTGCTAGCGAACAATTACATATAGTCTCTAACATTGTTTCCAGTTTATTACGTATATTTCTCACATCGAGATAGTTAAATTTTCACATTTTAAAGTTCGAGGTTTATCCGAGAACTTTAAAATGTGAAAATTTAATCATCGAGATGTGAGAAATTATCGTAATAAACCGGAAAACAATGTTAGTGATTGTTTCTCTAATTTCTACCCAATTTATTTGAAGTAAAGCAATCTCCGTAGTCTCTCGTCTCAAGTATGCCGCCATTTTGTTGCTGTCATCGTTGCTATGTGTATCATTGCGCCATTCATTGAAAGGGGTGTTGAATATAATATTTTTGATAAAAATGTCATTTTATCAATAAATTAAATTATCTTAGTCATAAAAATGCAAACAGTGTTTTGCAAGACAATGATGCAGGTGTTAATTTCATCAACATCCGGTTGCACTATTTCTAGAAACTGACACGAGACATTTACATGATTGCCCAATCGCCAACTGAGATCAAATAATACCCATGTTGATTATCATTTCGATAAACAACTGGTCAGGAGGTGTTTATATTTGCTAGAAATTAGAGAAAAACAAATATTTTAAGTTCATGTAATTAGTTTTAATATTTAATTATTCCTGGTTTTGTTTTTGCAACTTCGGTATTTTTTTGTTTGTTTTTTTATTAATACATGTACCTTTATTTGTCAATAACATAAAATACTTGAAATTCTTGCCTGAAAATACTTCCGACAGACATGCAGACATTCATGCATGGTCAACAGGCACTTAACATAACGACAGATATAGGTCATATAGGCCTGAACTTTCTTTATACCAGCTTTTCATTAAAGATGGTCACCGGGGTGCTCAGGAATGTATCTAGGGCCGAATTTGGACATCTGGTGTGGACGTTATAAGAGGTAAACCAGTCAGGCACTCTACACAGCTACAGATATAGAACCAAATTATCTTTCTACCGAGGGATTTCAAAAGTATTGCCTCAGAAAACTTGCGGCAGTCATTCAAAGATGGCCACCGGGGTGCTCAGGAACGTATGTAGGGCCGACTTTGGACATCTCGTGTGGACGTTATAAGAGATAAACCAGTCGGGCACTCTACACAGCGACAGATATAGACCCGAACTGTCATTCTATAAAGGGATTTCAAAAGTATTGCCTCAGAAAACTTGCGGCAGTCATTCAAAGATGGTCAGCGGGGTGCTCAGGAACGTATCTAGGGTTGACTTTGGACATCTGGTGTGGATTTTATAAGAGATAAACCAGACAGGCACTCTGCACAGCGACAGACATAGGCCCGAACTATCATTCTACCAAGGGATTTTAAAAGTACATTGTTTGTATTGCCTCAGAAAACTTACGGCAGTCATTCAAAGATGGTCACCGGGGTGCTCAGGAACCTATCTAGGGCCGACTTTGGACATCTGTTGTGGACGTTGTAAGAGGTAAACCAGTCAGTCACTCTACACAGCGATAAATATAGGCCCGAACTATCATTCTACCGAGGGATTTCAAAAGTATTGCCTCGGAAAACTTGCGACAGTCATTCAAAGATGGTCAGCGTGGTGCTCTGGAACGTATCTAGGGCCGACTTTGGACATCTGGTGTGGACGTTATAAGAGGTAGAAGTTTATAGGATTAAAGTGCTAGAAAAAGCGCTAGAAAAATAAACTATTCAACCTCCAATTTACCGTACTTATTTCATATATATATATATACTTATATAAATTTACTTCTGTTCATATCCCACTGAAAGAAGCGGCTGACATCAAGATCGATATGGATCGTTTAGAGAACAGGAGTGAAACAGCTAAATAGGTATTGTTTGTGGGGAGATTCAAAAATTTACTTAACTAAAACTTCAACTTGTTTAGAACTTGTAGAACTTAGAGCCCAGCACGCAAGTTAGGGATAAAGTTTTCTATCAGCTTAAGTTCGTTAGTCTTAAGGATGTATTCTTCTGATGTATAATAGCAATGAATTACCAAAATTGATGTTAATCTTTAAATTGTGTCAAAAAGTATTCATTTCTATCAAGTACTTTCGGAGTAATCTCAAACTGAAGATTTATGTCCTAATTGGCTGTTGGAATCATGTCAAATTTTCACAAGATAGGGGGTGTGTTAGAAAAAAGCCATTTCATGAAAAAAATATGCTCTTAAGATTCATTTTTGCTTTTTAAAAAGGATTTTTATATATCATTGAAATAAAAAATTACAAAACTAAATAATTTTAAAGCATTAGCTGTTTAAAAAATTTTAAAAATCGACATTTTTAGGGAAATATGAAGATGCTGAAATTGCCCCTAAAAAGCATGAAAATTGGACAAAACTTTCTTATATCAACACTAACATGTGAGTTTTGGTAGCTGAATTTGTATCATTCCTTCTATTTACAGCTTTTCAGACAGTATGAGAAAAAGTTTAATACTCTTGACTAGATTTTTTCAATGAAAATAGTCCAAAAATGGGCAAAAATGGTTAAAAATGAGCAAAAGTGCTAAAATTGGTCACTTTCAAACATCTGTAACAAAATAATTTGCACAGCAACCTATGAATTTTTCTCTATAAATTGAATTTATAGGGTAAGAACATTACAAAAATCAAGGTTTGAAAAAAAGTTAAATACTTTGCAATTTTGGCCCCTCACCAGAGTACATCCTTAAAGATGAACCCCACTATCAAAACTGACAATAAGAATTTAATGAAACTTTGTCCACTGGCAGATATTTGGACCCCCTCTAATTTTCACGAATAAAAAAGGGTGGTCACCGATCTCGTTTTTGATCTATGACGTCACGTATTTCTAGAAATTTTAAGGATTGTTTTCACCTTATTATATCAATTATGTGTGACACGCTGGCGAATTCTGATTTTCTATCAGTGCTTTCATAACCTTAAAAACTGAAGAGTTCAAAAATTTAGAAAAAAATGTAGCACACCATTAAGCTAAGGCCCCCATAATAGGTTCCCGCCATTGTTTTCACTATATTACTGTAATGCAAAAATCGATATATCAGAAAAACACTGACAATAATAATTTGTTCATATTTTAATAGAAAAAACTTCTTTTTACATTGAACAAAATAAGCAAATAAAAACATGGGGTCACCGAATCAGGAAAAAAGTTATTTCCAAAAAATGCATAAGAAATACAAATGGCGGGAAAGAAATTGCGCGTTTTTACATGTAACGTTGAGCGACGTTTTGGACCATTTTTATACAAAAGTTAAACGTCTTGTCTCCTACTGCAGTCACTTTCGTAGGTATTTTTACTTTAAACATTTTCGTTTTTGTTTTTGTTTTTGATAAAATGTCTGTACGAATGTAATAATAATATTTCCGTAAAAGAAGTATGGTCATTTAGCCGCGTGAATTTTATTTCTTTGCTTGGTCATTCAAATGTTATCTAAAATCGTGTAATTAAGATAGTTAAAACGTGTACTTCCTAAAAATAAAAATAAAATATGCCACACTTGAATGTTTCCTGACATATCGGCAGTCGGATATGGCTGTTAATAGACTTTTGTGTCCATATTTACGGTGTTTGGTGAAGTAATATACTCGATAGACAATGAGATTTTTTTGCGAGTGTATACACAGTTGCTCTTCCAAATGGCAGTTGGATAATTTTGCCTCTGAATGTGCTATACAACTAAATTAAGCAAAAACCCACAAACATTGTCAAAATCTGTCAAAATTGAATTCAAGTGGCAAGTTCACTGGCTGAATTTATAATAAAAAGGTATGAAAATGCATTTGAATTGATTTTGCAATATTAACCCGTTAAAGCAGTTTCGGAGGAAATTTAATGCATTCGCAAAAGAGAATAAATTCACAAAAAAGTTACCATACTACGGAAGCGTATTAGCTCCACACAAACTTTCTTTTTTATTATTTTGCTTTATTGAGCAAAGTTTGCGTTATGTTTCAAATCTTTGAGTTTCCCATATCACTATGTTAGGATTTGTCGAACAAGGCTTTTTGTTCTAATGGACAGAGAAAGGGTTAAATTATTTTTGCAACCCAGGTGCTGGTCAGAGATTGTTTTTTACCAAAAAATCGGGGCAAGAATTTATGTTTTTTTTTTATAAACTTCACCCCCCCCCCCCGAAAATCAATAGTCCGTTCCTTATCCCTCTACATAATATCTTGTATTCATGAAATATTATGGCCAGCACAGATATTTGCTAAAAATGTGAAAAATGAAAATGCTGGGATGTTTTAGAAAAAAAATTCTAACCCGATTTTTGCTTAAAAAATTCTCTGACAAGCACCATGGTTAAAAAAATAGCTTGCTCTGTCCATTAGAAAAAAGCCTTGCGCAACATTTTTTTTTCTAGCAAAATGTATATGCGAAAAAAATAATCTGGCCCTCAAAACGGGCCAAAATAAAAATCCCAGCTCGGGTGAAAATCCCGGCACCCCCTTCGAAAATGAAAGGGCTTTTTGAAAAAATCAATAATGACTTTACCGATTAAACCGATTGATACACTAAGTCTTTATGGGTTAAATTATACATGTAAATACGCCGACGAAACACAGAAATGTGCGGACGTCGATTACAACTTCTTCAGTTCTTACTGCTTTCCATTTTGCCTTTGTCAATTGAATGTGGGAGCAAATAGTAGCTAAGCTGTTGATACGTAGACAAAAATAAAAATGATAATCACATTTTAACGCGGTGGTGTAATTTATTTTTCACATTTTTTCCCTTTAACAAAACGATTTTGACGACAAATGAGAACGGTTTTGTTGAATTAAAACTCGACAGGAGAAGGGATTCCCCTATTTACGCCAATCCAGCGGGAAATCTAGTGGTATAAAATTATCTCCCTTCTAGAAAAGCTCTTCTGTGATTATAAGATTTTCTGATCAAAATATGAGCATGGCGACGAAAGTAAACAATCGACAAATTGTTAAGATGACGAATACAATATTTAGTTCAAACATCATTCAATTGCCAGACCTTTACTCTGTAGGGAAAAATGATTTAAACTTGTCCATAAGAAGGATTGATACGAGAATTTCTTAAATAATTAACTGTCGTGAAAAAAATATTCAATTAACAGACTGGTCAAAATCAATTGCTATCGGGTGTTAAAATGCATGTACCCTGATAAAATTTTATGTACAGATAGATTTTTTAACATGCATCATTTATAGACCACTTTAGTGACGATTACTGCGTAAGAAACGATGTCATCCAAAAGGTCTTTCGTTATGTTGTCCTGAAA
>MJUU01030296.1:0-16249 GCA_002080025.1 Modiolus philippinarum
CGCATATGCAGAAATTAAATTCACAGTAACTTCGGTATTTAGTTATTCGCTACTTGCGGTATGGGAAATCATTCCAAATGTCCACACAAAATATCAAGTAGTAGTGATTAGTAGGTACTGAGAAAACTGTTACGAAAAAAAAATATACAATTGACGGTTGGTGTCGAAAAATTAAATAAGTCGCTAAACAGGAAGATGTCCGGCAAACCTGAAATCGCTACTTGCGGTATGGGACATTCTTTTAAACTTGCATACAAAATTTCAAGTGAAAGTGATCAGTAGTTACTGAGAAAATTGTTACGAAAAGTTTCTACAATTGACGTAAGATGTCGAAAGATTACGTCGGTACACAGGTAGTAGATGTCCGGCAAACCTGAAATCGCTTCTTGCGGTATGGGGCATGGTTTCAAACTGCCATACAAAATTTCAAGTGACAGTAATTAGTAGTTACTGAGAAAACTGTTACGAAAAATTGTTTGCTATCACAGACAGACAGACGGACAGTGTGATTCCTATATTCCCCCTGAACTTCGTTCGTGGGGGTATATTTAAAAACACAACATCCAAAAATAAAGCACTTACAGTGTGAACTCCCATAAAAACTAAGGGTGACATCAGGTGCCCCGATAGGGTTGGCATGTCCTGCTCTGTATATGGCACCCGTCACACTGTCAGTTAGTCAATACAGGGTAAAGTCAAAACCGGTAATGCCAAATCCGTGAAGACGTGAAGTCCATTTTCATTTGAGACACCTACATATATCAGTCGTCTGGCAATGCCGAAGACGTCACAGGTCAGCTCAACTTAAATATATAGCAAACTACATTATGTAGCAAACTTGGTAAATAAACCATTTCTCCTCTGCTGCTTTTGATACTTGGCTGAAAATATTTTCAAAATCTTTTTTTTTTGGTAGTCACTTTATAGAGACAAACGGCTCAGACACGTGGCCTTTTAACTATGGATAATATTTCTTCTTTGGCACCAGTATGCAAAGTCAAAAAATATGAGTATTGGCAGCTTTGACTTTGCATACTGGTGCCAAAGAAGAAATATTGGAATGATTTGAAATTTGGAATACAGCTTTATCATCATACCCTTCACAGCGATGAGCAGATCTCAGAGACATATACTCGCATGAAGCATACCAATTAACAATGATCAGAATTCCACTGAAAATTATACTGAACAGAAAAAGAGAGTTTTATTTTTGCTGTTCAGTATAATTTTCCGTGGTATTCTGATCACTGTTTTCATTGTGGCGCATGATTTCCTGTTTATTTGATATGTACACATACATTTTGGTCAACTTTAACGAAGCTTCACCATGATAAATTTTGTGTACCTTTTTTAATTTACAGGAATTAAAAAATGTATGGTTGTTAGGTAGAATTCCAAAATATAACTGGTCTTTAAGAGTTTCAGGAAATTTGCCAAAATTTGAATAAAAAATTCTTTGAATCTAATAACAGGAAATCATCGTCTCTTTATTCAAACAATTCTAACACAATTTTTAAATATTGATGGAGGCAGTTAAGGAATATGCCAAAGAGAGAAAAGGACAAAGTTGAAACACTTTCCGACTGGATCAGGTCCATAAAGTCATTTATTGTAGCTCGCATGGGGCGCCTAAAGACAACCATGAGCTCCAACTCTAAAAGCACATTTGAAGATCCCGATGCAGTAAAGACATTGTCCTTCCTCCATGACAACTATGTTGTTGTTCCAGCTGACAAGGCCCACAACAACATCACATTTATCTGCAAAAGGCACTACACTGACTGCTTAATGAAGGAGATGGGTATTGACAATTCAAACACTACAAACAAACTCTCTACAATACCAAAGGAGGACATCCTCAACAATCACAAAACAGTACTTTTTTTCCTTTGGTATCAATGTAAGTGAGAAAAACAACACTCTGCCTTCTATCTACTGGGTACCAAAGCTACACAAATGTTCTTACAAAGAGAGATAAATTGCTGGGTCTGCAAAATGCACTACAAGACCCCTTTCCAAGCTCCTTACTTTATTACTTAACGCAGTCAAAGATGGCCTAAAGGTATGTTGTGATAAAGTTTACTAAACAAGTGGGATGAATCAGATGTGGATTCTCAAAAACACTAAAGATTTGTTAGACTATCTGTCTTCAACTGAACTTAATTACGGCAATAGCAAAATAACATTTGATTCTTCTACACTCTACACTACTCTCCCACATGATAAATTAAAGTCAGCGCCCGGAAGTTAATACACAAGTCTTTCTGTACTAAAAAGGGTGAAAAAAGATATTCACATTTGGTGCTAGGTAAAGAAAAGGCTTATTTTGTCAAACATCACACTGATTCCAACAAGAAGAATAAAGCGGAGGATGTCGTGGCAATGCTGGAATTTTTAATTGACAACATATTTGTCGAATTTGGAGGACAGGTTTTCCAACAGACAATCGGGATACCTATGGGGGCTAATTGTGCAAAACTTTTAGCCGATTTATTCCTTTATTCGTATGAAGCCAGGTTTATACAAGGGCTTGTTCAGAAAAAAGACAATTAATTTCAGTTTCCGTTATATAGATGATGTGCTTTCATTGAAAAATCACCAATTTAAGGATTACCTTCATCTTATATACCCAAAATGAACTTGAATTTAAAGAGACCACTGATACACCATCATCAGCATCATACCTGGGCCTATACCTCTATATTGATGATTCTGGACGTCTGAAATCAAAACTTTTTGACAAGCGTGATGATTTTGACTTTCCAATAGTAAAGTTCCCGTTTTTGAGCAGTAATATCCCAACATATCCGGCATATGGCGTTTACATTTCACAACTCATTCGCTATTGACGTGCCTGTAGTTCGTACAGCGATTTTGTCAACAAAGCGAAATTACTGTCTCAAAAACTTATTCACCAAGGTTATGTTCAGCCACTGTTGCAATTGTCACTACAGAAGTTTTACGGTCGTCACCATGATTTGACGGATCGTTACATATGTCTAATTCGCAAATGAGAATAGACGTTTTTAGTAGATCCAGATTTTTACCGAACTGACAAACACCGAATGTGACTTAACACGGGACTGTTCATTGGCAGTGTGACGGGTGCCAAGCGTGGAGCAGATCATGCTTACCCTCCCGGAGCACCCGATGATACCTCCAGTGTTTCATGGAGTTCACAGTGCTGGTGCTTTAGTTGTTTGTTTTGTCTTTGTCATGTTGTCTCTGATTTTGTTTTTCACTTTTTGCTTCGGCATTCGTTTGCCGATGTATCTAAATCAATGGTTGCTAAGTAGAATTCAAAGAAATAAATGGTCTTTAAGAATTTCAGAAAATTTACAAATATTGGAATCAAATATTTTTGAAATCAAATGAGTGAAAATGTTTCTCCTAATTGAAATAAAAGCTAGGTAGAATTTAAAAAAATAAGTGGTTTTTGACAATTTCAGAAAATTTACCATAATTGGAATCAAATATTTTTGAAATCCACCTTATGAAAATGCTTGTTCTTATCAAAACAATTCTAACAGTATGTTCCCTAGGCAGAGTTTACCAAAATTGGAATCAAATATTTTTAAAATCCAAGTAGTGAAAATGTTTGTTCTCATCAAAACAAATTCTAAAAGTATGGTAATTCCAAAAACTGAGTAGTCTTCGACAATTTCAGGAAATCTACCAAAATTGGAATCAAATTTTTTGGAAATCCCATCAGTGAAAATGTTTGTTCTAATCAAAATAATTTCTAACAGTATGGTTACTAGACAGAATTCCAAATAATAAGTGGTCTTTTAGACTTTCAGGAAATTTACCAAAATTGGAAGCACACTTTGGAATTTTAAGTATTAGGAATTTTGGATTTTTTTTTATCAAACCCTTGCCAAAATATAAGATTATATGCTAAAATTTAAAAAAAATATGAGTCTTTGACATTTTCAGGAAATTAACCAAAGTTGGCACAGGAGTCGAAATACCAAAAGCTTATTGCGCATCTACAGACTATATGCAACAATTCTGCAACCAAATTATATCCCTAAATCCAAAAATGCAGGAGGAGTACGCATGCAGCATGTGTCAAAATACACTTCTTTTGTCCTTTGTCAAAATCAACATCTTGGGACCTCTTGTTTGCACCAAGATAAATATCAAAAATTGGAAAGCTTACTGTGCATCTACAGACTATGTGCAATAATTCTACAACAAAACTAGAATTGTTTTAGTCAACTAAAACTTATGTCTCCCCTTCATATGTCTCAATCAATTCATGTTACTGTCAGTAAAGATCTTGTATGTATTGAGACACAGAATCCCAACCCTTTTCAAGATAAATTATATATAGTTCTTAAAATGGAGGGGTGGTGGACCACCCTGGGGGCTTCCAAAATCATTAATCAAATCATCTTTTCATCAGTAATAAGATTATATCTGTTTTAGGAATGGGGATATCATCAACCGTTTTCAAGATAATTTATAATACCTACAATTGGGGTAGGGGAGTGGGGATAGGGTCAGCCCTAGAGGTTCAGTTACGTATCAACCAATTCTGTCTTATCATAAGTTAAAAGATTATCTGTGGTTAAGGGGTGGGGATCTAAACAGATTTCAAGATTATTTAAAATTCTTGAAATGTTTGTCAGATGGTGTACACCTCTGGGGCTTTTTGCTTAGTTCAATCAATTCACATGATCATCAGTAATTAGATTATACCTCAGTTATGGGTTGGGATCTCAACTGTTCTCGAGATAATTAAGATGCGGGACCATCCCAGTGGACTGCTGGTGCCAAGATCTAATTCATCTTATCAAGGATATTAAAAATATAAATTGTTTAGGGGTGGGGATCTCCAACGTTTTCATTAAATTTTATAATTTTCAACATGGTGGTGTGGGAACCATCCCTGGGGAATTCTAGTATGTATTAAATAATTCATCTCATCATGAGTAATAAAATTATATATGGTTTAGGGGTGGGGATCTCAAACGTTCTCAAGATACCTTATAATTCTTAAAATGGTGGGATGGGGGATCACCCCCAGTGGACTGCTGGTGCTAAAGTCCAATTCATTTTATCATGAATATTAACAAGAGGCTCTCAAGAGCCTATATCGCTCACCTGGACCATGGCTTACATAGATAAAAGGCATTTCCAGTAAGGTTCAATGTTAAAATATGTTCCCTGCTGGAGGCCACCTCGGACTGGATGAATACATGCAAAACGCAAATTTGAAGGGGCCACAGAGGACTTTTGTGATTGGATTAGTGGTTTCAGAGATCTAAATCGAATATAAACTATCTTAATGCTGACAGCCATATTGGATGACAGTTGGGCCTACTGGATACCTTTTTTTAAGGTACCATCAAAGTGCAAGGGTTTCCTTTATAATCTAAGTAATAATTATTGCCAAAATCAAAACATTACAATCCGCTTTCAAAAAATATTTGGGCAAGGGTTTTCCTTATTAACTAGTGTACATATTTCTGAAAACAAACATAAAATTTAGCAGAAAACTTTTTTTTTCTAAAGTTTCGGTTTTCTTGTTTGGTTTCCATGGCAGCCAAAAGCTCCACCATCCATTACAACCCATATAAGAACACCATTCAAAAAAAATTTGAGCAGGGGTTCCCTATACATTTTCTGAAATCAAAAATAAATATCTAGCAGAGTACTTTTTACTAAAATTTTCTGGTTTCTATGGCAACAGAGAGCTCCACCATCCATAACAACCCATATCAGACCATATTCAAACTAGAGCTGTCGCCGGATGGCAGCCAGTTATACCCCCGCTAATTGAACCCTGAATCAATATGGCAAGTGTAAATTTAAGTGTGTGTAGACACAATACAGTCGTGGACACAGAAAAAATGTGGACACAATGATATACCTCCCCCTTTCTCCAGAAAATATTCAAAGATGAAATATTCCCCCTACAAAATTTTGGGCAGCAACCATATACCTTCATGCACATCTTCAGGTGGTGTACTTCAACAGTGTAACATTTCATCAAAATCCAAGCAATCGTTTGGGAGAACATGCACTGACAAGGTTTGTCCCCCCCCTTTCCAGAAAATATTCAAAGTCAAATTATCTCTCCTTCAAAAATCCGGGCAGAAACCATATAACTTCATGCACATCTTCAGGTGGTGTACTACAACTGTGTAATATTTCATCAAAATCCAAGAGGCGTTTAGGAGAACATGCGCTGACAAGGTTCATCCCCCCATTGCCAAATAATATTCAAAGACGAATTATCTCCCCTTCAAAATTTCAGGCAGTAACCATAATACTTCATGCACATCTTCAGATAGTATACTACAACTGTGCAACATTTCATCAAACTCAAAGCAGCCGTTTAGGAGAACATGCGCTGACAAGGTCCCCCCTTTTTTCAGAAAATATTCAAAGTCAAATTATCTCCCCTTTAAAATTTCCGGCAGAAACCATTTAACTTCATGCACATCTTCAGGTGGTGTGCTATAACTGTGTAATATTTCATCAAAATCTAAGCAGCCATTTAGGAGAACATGCGCTGACAAAGTTCATCCCCCTTTTTGCCAGAAAATATTCAAAGACGAATTATCTCCCCTTCTAAATTTCGGATAGCAACCATATCACTTCATGCACATCTTCAGATGCTGTACTACAACTGTGTAACATTTCATCAAAATCCAAGCAGCCATTTACGAGAACATACGCTGACAAGGTACATGGACGGACGGACAGACGGACAGACAGACGGATGGACAGGGTGATTCCTATATACCCCCCAAACTTTGTTTGCAGGGGTTATAAAAATATATATAAGGTTAAGGGGTGGGGATCTCAAACATTTTCAAAATATTTCATAATTTATTACATGGAGGGTTAAGGACCATCCCTGGGTTGGTCCAGGTGTGTATCAAGTAATTCATCTCATCATGAGTAATAAGGTTCTATATGGTTTAGGGCTGGGGATCTCAAACGTTTTCAAGATACTTTATAATTCTTAAAACATTGGGGATGGGGGAATCAACCTCGGGCTTCTGGTGTGTATCAAACAATTCGTCTTATTGTACGTAATAAGACTATATATGGGGTAGGTATCTCAGCTGTTTTCCAGATATTTTAAAATTCTTTAAAAAGGTTGGTTGTAGGGGATGGGGGAACACCCCTGGGGAATTCTGACATGCAATATCCAATTCATCTTATCAGGAGTATTATGAAAATATATGGTTTAGGGTGGGGATCTCAACCTTTTTCAAGATAATTAATAAATTCTTAAAGTTGTTGGGGATGGGGACCCACCCTTGGGGTTCAGGTATGTATCAAGTAATTCATCTCATCATGAGTAAGAAGATTATGTATGGTTTAGGGGTGGGGATCTCAAACGCTCTCAAGATATTTTATAATTCTTAAAACAATGGGGTTGGGGGTCACCTCTTGGGGCTTCTGGTATGTATCAACCGATTCGTAGGTGATGAGACTATATATGGTTTTTTTGGACGAAATTTACCTGCCATTTTCAAAGTTCCTTCAATGGCTTCTTTAAAATTATTGCTTAATTTTGAAAGAAATCCACAACTACCAGATAACAAGGCAACATCCTGTTCCATTAGATAAGGCAAAACGGCCATGTGATTTACCACCATCCAAAGCTTCAGAACAGAGGAATGATTTAGTTTTGGACTCACTGCCAATTCATCTTCCCATAAAGGAATAGGTTGTCCTACATTTCGAAGAAGTATATCATATTTAGAGTCATATAAGTAAATATCAAAGCTAGTTGCACTACCAGCAATTAGGGGAATCATCGTCAAAAGAGGAGGTTTACCTTTATTCCTCCTTTTCAGGAATGTATTTTGATACATAGAAAAAGTAATGGCCATAGCCGTTATTTGTCGAACATTTTTTTCATTTCTTAACGATGAATTGTCAGTTTTTCCTTCAATTAACTGTTTTCTTCTTTCCTCTGGGCTTTGTTCCATAGTTATATCATCAATTCCATCTACTTCGCCTGGAATCACTATGCCACAATTTGCACCATCTGTTGGCAAAATCATTATATCTGGTCTTCCATACCAGAGCAATTCACTTCCTGCAAACAAAACCGTACAAACAAAAAATATTTTATATATATATATAAATTTGTAATAATCTGCTTTATTATATAACTGATATTTCTGTTCAAATCTCATTGGCTAATACCTTAGCTACCACTTTTGACAAAACATTATAATCATCCATGAAATAAAGGTCAAGTTAATATATAGAGAATGATACATGCCTTAATCCGTATCAAATGCTGTATCATCCCGAGAACCCATTAATAGCCAGAGGGCCGACAGGCCCGAGGGATGATATTGGTCGAGGGTTGATACAGTATGAGGTACGGATTCAGGCATGTTTTGTTATTTCTATCACATGTTCTAAAAAAATTGACAAAATTAATTGAAATACAAAAAAAAATCAACAAAAAAAAACAACTTTGTTTCAAGTCGGAACAGTCATCATGATGATTCAAAAATCTAAACTTTCAATTAGGTCAATGAAAATTTACCAAAAGGAAATTATTACAGTCATTCCCAAGGAAAACAAGTGTTATTAATGTGACCCGACAACTCAATTCCTTCAAGCAGCTGCAGCATATACATACATGAGTTAAGGATGTTTGCTGGTCAATTTTAAGATAACAAGGATACCAATTAAATGTGATTTTTTGTTAGAAAATTGGAAAAGAATTAATTAAAGCCAAAAAAATGATAGGTTAACGAATAAACTTTTGAGATACAAGTGTTTCAAAAAATGGCGGGAAACTGAACTCCTCTGCATTTTTCATATGTTTATCATTAGGAATGTTTATCCAATAATGAATGTGACAAAATAACACCAATTAAATAAAATGTTGTAGCAATGCTCCAAAAGGTTTATGAAATGAAATTATAGAAAAAAATTAGAGGGTCACCGGGCAAAAAATTATTAAGCTTATAAATGGATAACACCAGAGAAGTCCGAAAATCTGACAAAAATACATAAACATGACCAGCGAACATCCTTAATGAACTTTCCAGTGACTCTGTAAAATATTTTATCCATTTTCAAGCCCAACCCCATCCTCATTCTATATATTTTATATTGAATGCAATATTTGAACTTAGTAATTTGGATCCCTTTGAACTGTTGTTAATAGTCTCATCATGTTTAATGAGAATATGGACATAAGATATATATATTTGTACAACATTTTTTACTCTGTTAATTTCGACGTCTGCAGATGAAGCATTTCCCAATGCAATGTAACTTTTTTATTCAACATATTTGAACCGATACGTGGATACTCATTTTACTTATCTGAGCATACTTGATCAGAAAATATATACTTTTAAAAGATATTTCGAAAAAATGTGTTTTCTAAAATTCCATTGGTCATATGGTAAATTATCGAGACGTTCCATATAGGGGTGCGATAAAGGTCTAAGGGTGTGATGAAGGTATGCGATAAAGGGTATGTAAAATAGGGTATGTATACAGGTAACAGAATTGAAGCTGTATCATATATTCAAAACAACTGTATTTTGTTCAAAACATATGACAAAACATTCCAACACCAGGCAAGTAGCCAAAACTATATTTAACTCAGGTTAATATAAGATTCCAACAATTGACAAACAGCCAAATCTCACATTTACTGACATAGCAATTTTATTTCTGTGATGTCATATACTTGGAGACAATATTGCTGAGATTAATTACAATAGATACATCATTTCATTTATAAATTTAATTGAATTCCAAGATTGAAAAACAAGATGTGTTTTGTGAAACACTTATGCCCCCAGGTAGAAGTAAAGAATAACATTTAGCAACTTTGAACATTGAATGTCCTTCTGACAAAATAATTTCTATTTGTAGAAATAAATTCTGGTATCAACAGGAAAGTTTAATAACATCAAATGATGACTGCAATTGGATGCAAACACAGAATTCACCCAAATGAACCCTTCCAATCATTATCCAAGCATTATTAAGAAAACAATTTTCACCCCCCCCCCTTTTTGGAACATTTATCGCCATCTCATTGTGTTCTGTTTATCAGTATTATCAGTACTTTGATTACACCAGGGATCATCAATACTGGTTCCCCAAAAGTGGAGGAATACACAGAAGAGAAGAAATGAAATAATAGATATTTTCAGTAACATCCCTCGTCCTTATATATAAATACATGTAAAACGAAAGGGAATAAATGAAGAAAATATGCTGAATTATTTAAAAAATCTTTTTTACCAAAAAATAATCTATAGATATCAAGAAACATTTCATCATAAATGAGTTCAATTTCTATATACATATAAAATATAACAAAATATAATTTCATATTTTGGTGACATTTTACCAGACAGTCACATGTCAAGGTCAAGGTCACAAGGTCAAATATTCTGGTACCAACTGAAAGGTCTCTCAACAAGGAATACACATGCAAAGTATGAAAGAACTATTACTTACCATTCAATAGTTGTTCACAGGCCAAAGTCAAGGTCACAAGGTCAACTATTCTGGTACCAATTAAAAGGTCTTGCCACAAGGAATGCACATGCAAAATATGAAAGCCATATCACTTACCATTCAAAAGATATACCCAATGTTAAAGTTTATTATTTTTTTCAAAAAGTCCGTCACATGTCAAGGTCAAGGTCACGAGGTCCAAAATTTTGGTATCGTTTGAAAGGTCTTGCCACAAGGAATACACATGAAAAATATGACAGCCCTATCATTTACCATTCAAAAGATATATCCAATGTTTAAGTTTTTTGTGGACAAACAGACAAACAGACAGACAGACAAAAAACTACCGTATAGCGGGTTATTTTCACGGGGTGGTAATTTTGGCTTATTTTAGCGGTCAAGCTTAAATCGCCAAAATAAATTCCGCCAAATTTCATTCTACAGTTTATATATTTAAACAAGTCTATGAAATTTATAACATTTTTCTTTATTTTTCCCTTTGGAAATTAATATTTAAAATGATGGCTTGGATATCTATGTATTGTACATATGTAGAGTTTGTATTCAGGCCAAGCTATGTAGGTGACAAATATTTAAAATTACTGAAAATGCAGGCACTAATAAAAATTACATGTAATTTACTAAATACATTTGTGTACATGTAATTAATTAATGGCAATTAAAAATAATAAAAATCAAAGGATAATTATCATTCTTTTCTTTAATATTTTATGTTGATCAACATTTATTATAAACCGAAACTCACTATTTTTTATTAACAAGGGAAATATTTTATCATGTATTTTTCGTAATCGCGAAAATAAAAACCGCCAAAAATTTTCGTATACATTTTCCCTTTAAAACCGCCAAATTTTACACCCGTCAAAATAACCCGCTATACGGTATATGCCCCCCGAAACTTCGTTTCAAGTGGGCATAAATATGCTCATAAAAAATGTGTCATGTAATAAAACCATGAATGACTTCCACTGCAATCAATATAAGGATCTATCATTCCAAGAGAAATGATATTTACCTCGTCTTAAGCC
Source organism: Modiolus philippinarum (assembly GCA_002080025.1). Lineage (NCBI taxonomy): Eukaryota > Metazoa > Mollusca > Bivalvia > Mytilida > Modiolidae > Modiolus > Modiolus philippinarum. The sequence continues at coordinate 11,526 of MJUU01030296.1, forward strand.
TCAGTAAATATCATTTCTCTTGAAATGATAGATCCTTATATTAACCTCAATGGAAGTAATCGACTTCTCCTTTCTTATAGCCAATTTTCTTATCATACTTAGTACATGTAGTAGTGTTGTTCGGTATAATGCCGTAGGAAAACTATTTGGTAGTCAACAATATTTTTATTTTTAAATATTTTATGTACATCATAGGAGATTTTAAAAGAAATAAATTTACAATATTTTAAAACAATACAATGAAAAAGTACAGATCCATCAGTTGTGTCTAATAACCAAACTAAAATTGGACAATCTCAGACCTTGGACATCCAGAATTTTGAATCCCTGTCATCAGGTACAATTTTGAAAGGGGACCAACCCCTGAGGACCATTAAATCAAAGTTTGGTCTCAACTGGCCAGGCAGTTTCATAGGAGAAGGATTTTCAAACATTTTTCACACAGAGTTCTATATTAAAACTATGTCAGCTGACGAGTGTCTGACCATTATAACAAAGTTTGATTCCAACTGGCCATGCAGTTTCAGAGCAAATTTTAAACATATTCCCACATGATCCTATGCTAGTTAAGTCATCTACCTTTCCAATTCTCCATTTAAGCTATGGTGGCCATCTTGGTTGGCAAGTTGGGTTATTGGATATAATTCTGAAAGGGGACCACCCAAAGAACTTTCCATCAAACTTTGGTCCTAATTTGCCATGCTGGGTCACCGGATACAATTCTGAAAGGAGACAAACTTAGGACCATTCCATCAATGAGTGGTCCCAATTCGTCATAGTTTCAGAGGAAAAGATATATTTAATCATTTTTCCATAGGATCCTACGTTAAACCTATGTCAGCTGATGGTGGCTGTCTTGGTTTACGGGCAGGGTCATCATATGTGATTCTAAAAGGACACCATCCAAGGACCGTTACAACTAAGTTTGATACCAAACGGCCAACCAGTTTCAGAGGAGAAGATTTTTAAACATTTTTCCCATAGGGTCCTATGTTAAAACTACATGTATGCTAACTGATAGCAGCCATCTTGGCTGGCAGAAGGGATCATTGGTTACAATTCTGAAAGGGGACCACCAAAGGACCATTCCAAAACTGGGCCTGTGGTTTCAGAGAAGATTACATGTAAAATGTGAAAGTTAGGAATGATGACGATGGATGATGGACACTTCATAGTGGCAATATGAAAAAGGGAATGGAGTAAATGTCAAGGAGACAACATTCCATCTCCAAGTTAAACAACCCAAAACAAAGCATCTAGGGGTCACCGTACGGTCTTCAACACAGTGAGGAACCTCACACCATATAACAAGCTCTAAATGGCCCCAAAAAAGTAAAAAAGTGAATAAATCAATGTTAACAAACCACATCCAATAACCCGAATATCAAGAAACTAAATTTTTATAAGGAGACAAGGACAAGCCAATGACCAACATATTCCTGACTTGGGACACACGCAAAAATTGCATAGGGGTTAAACTCGTTTTCTTGGATAAAAAAAAATAGCTCACATGACTTTTTGTCAGGCAAATTAAGATTTTGGTTCTTTTTTAAATTTTATTCTTGTTCCTTTTATTGAGGCTTCCTGGTTCAGATGAATCAAGAAAATTTCCAGCTGATCCAAGGTGTTATTTTCAGTATTCATTTTGATTTGTAATTTAATGCCGTAAAATGAATTACCCTTTGATTTTACATGTAAGGTCGCAGGACAGTTTTGCCACTGAATTACCATTAGCAATGGTTGTTAAGTGGCTTGTTAACTGGTGTAATTGTTTGTTCCACATGCTGTATCTCGCAAATTCTACAGGTCTGGAGGTAAATACTATGTTTGGTTTAAAGAAGAATGCATAACAGATTAAATTGTAGACTGACAAGGGCTGTAATGTATTATATGACCTTTTCAAGGTGAAAGGTGTAAAAATGTTACTGTTAGAACAACAATGGATCTTGTAATTGCTCACCTATTCCTGTCTGGTCAAATTGTATTATTTTTCCACATCTCAATGCACAAGGACAATCCACAGGTTTATTCTCTGTACTATTTGTTACATAATATCTTTCTGTACTGGTCAATCTTGAAAAAAGGTGGTTCGCCAAAACAACACTTATCACACTTTCTCTCTCTGTATAAAGAATGGACTGAAGACAGCGTTCATGAAACCCTAAAATGAAAACATAATCTCATGAATAAGTATGTGCTGTGCTTAAGGTAGTACGGGAGTTTAAAATTGCGCATCATTCTTGCGCATGTGACTTAAAATGGAATCACTATGGGAACGTTGCCTAAACCATTCTCAATGTCTTATAATAGTTAAATTTGATGAAATATGCCACTTTTATTAAGTAACCATGCAAAATATTGAACCTTTCAGCTAACTCGTGTTCCATTAAGGGGAGATAATTTGTATAAAAATAATAAGGAAAAGTGAGTTTTTTGCAATTTATTCAAAAATAAGTTCGGTGATCCCCAATTTTTTTTTCATGGAAATTGAAGGACTGTGTATAAACTATTAATTTACCAAATTTTAAAAAATTCTATCTGATGTAACTAAAATAATTTAAAATTTTGTTAAAATTCGCTAATGTTCCCTATTATTTCAACCAAAATAGTAGATTTTAACATTTCATATTTCATTCTTATATGGCCGGTGACACCTTATTTTTATTTTATTTTTTATATGCTCTAATAGCAAAGGGTAAATCATGAAAAAATCAGAAAATTCTATCTGACAGAATTTAAGACCCCAGTACCACCTTAACATATAAATATGTACACAACTGATATAAGCATAGAATCAACATGACTTTCTTTGTTGGCACGAAGGTACATTGTATATGCAAATGGAATAACATTTTGAAATGAAACTAGACTCAAGTGAGCGTGAATCATTCACCTGGCTTTCCTGTGTGAATATTTAGTACAGGCCTAATGGTTTCTGAGAACTTTAAAGGTTACCCCAATCGGAACTAGAGCATGTTGAAACTGGCGTTGTCAGAAGGGCCCTGCTATTTCGATCCTTAAACTGGGGGCAATTGAAATTTGTGGATTGTTTGACACACTAATGTGTTAACTTTCTTGAGGGAGTTTTATCAAATCATTACTTTTAAAGTTACAATTTCGGGCATTGGTCCCTTTCACCCTTTATATTTCAGAAATGGTACAAGCTATGTTAAAACCAATGCCATAGTAACGAAAGGTATTTTTGTAAGCAAACCAAAGAAAGAACAACATCAAAATTGGATACAAAACAAATTACCCAATCATTCACGCTCATACAAGTCAAAATATCTTTATGGTTTAAAGTTAAATATCAAAGTATCGGCAAACAGCTGCAGGAAGTTGTAACATGACAAACTCGAAAATTGCCTACATGATACAACTCAACATTTCCAAGCTTCAGATCAAATTTCATATCATTCTCACTGTTACCAGCCAAGAAACCTTTGATAAAAATGTGGCATTTACAATGTAGTTAAAAATCAAAGCAGTGTTCCCAGTAGCCTATTTCAGAAGGGTGCCACACACTTAGTGCCCTTTGAAATGCCCTTCCTGCAGTTTGAAACGCCCTTGGTGCCCTATGCATTCCCCATTGTGCCCTTTTGACCTGCCCTTGATGCCCTCTGTATCACTCTTGGTGACTTTCATCCTTATTTCAAGATCGTATATATGTATTACATTTCAAAAAATATTTTGTAAATCAATCATCTTTTTATGACTAAAGTAATTAGTGTTTAAATACCTGTACTTGTAACAGCTGATTGACCTGTCACTTTGATTTAATTGTCCAAAATGATAACTTATTCACAGTTTTCCTGTTAATTAAGGGATTATCTGAGCAGTAAATTAATATCCATCGGCAATATTTACACGTCAGTTAGAAAATGTACCTGTGTAACTTTTCCAGTCAAATGCAAAAAATGAGTTATGTTTTGCATTTAATTTTTTCTTCACAATTTTTCAATAATTAAGACCTTTTGAATGCAAAATATATTGATTGGTTCTCGTTTTTTTTTTCAAACCCATGAGTTGACAGTTGGGTTTTTCCCCTTTAATTATGGTCTGGAATATTTTCGATTTTTATTCTTTCTTTTCTAACACGTCTAAGCTATACTGTTATTTCACTAATACATTTGCATCATTTGAATGCAAAATTCAACTGCTAAAATTAACTAGAGAAGGTGTCTATAAGACAAGGATGCCCCACCGACAAATTTTTGATAATAGATAGCACAAGTCAATTGTGCATAAAAATTAGTTCCTGGTCGCTGAATCATGAGGAATTACCTTTACAGATGATTGTTCAATAAACTTTTGTTGAATAATGGAAAGTAAAAAAAAAATACCATACTAAAGGCTTTTAAACATTAAATATTGGTCAAGTTATAAAATTATCCATGAATTATGTTGTATTCACCAATTAAACATCTAGCTGTTTGAAATGGCCCTAAGGCAAAAATTTAACAAAGCAGAAAATAAACCAAAAGTCACTAAAGCAAAAAAAGTAGGTCAATTTGGCCTTGATTTGGATAGTACTCATCAAGTTGATTTATTTTGGGTAGTACTCATCAAGGCAATTAATTTGATGAAACATCGTATTGTTATAATGCATAGTTGTTGAGAAATGGACTTTAACGCAAAATTAAACCAAAGTCACTCAAGCGTAAAATGTAGGTCATGGAACCCTAATTGTTGGTGAATCTGTTAGTACTAATCAAGGTGCATGT
>MJUU01030296.1:41670-56118 GCA_002080025.1 Modiolus philippinarum
AGATAATATATGGTTCCAGTTGGCTGACAGGTTTGAAGGAACTTTGTTTAAAATTAATCCTCAATCTTGTGGTCCAATGGCATCATTACTTTCATCTGTGCTGGTTTTCCTCTAGGTATACCGTGCCTAGTAGATACGACACTTTTCTTTATTTACTGGGGACAGCTCAAAGAATACTTCAAATTTGCCCAGTAGTTTCATAAAAGAAGATATTTGAAAGTTTTCTTCTGGTATTGCCCAATGTTTAGCTATTATCAGCTGGCTGCTGCAACCACCTTGAATAGAATGAACCCCAAAACACCATTTAAATCGATCTATGGTCTACTGTGACCAAGTTTTATTCAGTAGTTTATAAAACAAGAACTTGGGATGCAAGTTGACACAAGGCGGTTGGACTATGGCAAATCTCACCATGATCAAAAGCAAAATGAGCCAAAAAAACTGAAGAGGCTGTCAAGTGCCTGCATCATCCACATGGGCTAAGGCTTACATAGACAGTCAAAATAAACTCAATGCTGTTAAATGGTCTCATTTTCAAGCATGCGAGTAGGCCTTGATATTAAATGGCCCAATATTTAATTATGTTCCTTGCGTAGGATCCCCTTGGTACTGATGTTGACATATTTTGTAACGGTCCACTAAAGACAAATTTGACATTAGTAATTTCCGAGGAGGAGATTGTTGAATGTATTTTCATGTAGGGTCCAATGTTCAACTTATCACCTCTGATGGGGCACAGACTGTTGGACACATTTGATAAAAGGGACCACCATGGGACTATTGTGGAGAAGTTTGGTTAAAATTGCCAGTGTGGCTTCAGGAGGAGACGTTTGTTTTCATAGGGTCAAATGTTAATATATGATCCACTTTGATGGCCATCTTGGATGTGATGTGACTAGCTGGACACATATTTCATAGGACAATTATGTTTTGTTCCAATTTGAAAAGTAGTTTCAAAGGAGATCTTTGAATGTGTTTTCCTTTAATACCCTTTTGTTAAAATAAGTTCTGGTGGCTTTTTTTGCTGCAATGCAGACTTGCAAGACCCATTTTTAATATGTTCCAGTTAAGGACCTTTTTTTGTCATGTTTGGTTCAAATTGGCAAAGTGGTTTCATAGGAGATCTTTGAATCAAAACTTTAACCACTATGGGTGCAAAGTGATGGCAAAAGCTCAACAGGGCAATAGCTAGGTTAGCTAAATGTGAAACCAAGTCTTGTGCCTATACCAACCAAAACTCTGTGCCCCCGTCTTGGAGTTGAATCTTGATGTAGTTATAGAGATGCAATTGGCCAACGGAAATGAAGTGGCTTGCCATACTGGTTCAGGTTCTCCTAATTGCCTCCTTAATACTTAATCAGATGAAGAACAGCATTAAAACTTTTCATTGTTACTTTGGGTTTCCTTATATTTATTATGATCTTGTTTCATGTACACTACTCCATATCCTTCCATTTTATTCATATAGATGCAACTGAATTTCACATGTCAAATAGCTACACCTGTTGGTTAAGGCTGTACCAACTGCTTGTGAATAAAGGGCTACCCGAAGTGCAGCATGACACGACCGCACCATGTCAAATTTGAACAGGTGTAATTAAAGTAAATGTGTACAACGTCAAGAGCTTGACACAGTAGTAAATTGGACACAATAAGGAGCTTGACACATTAATAAGCTGGACAAAAACTAGGGAACATAAAAATTAGCCCTTTCGATAAAAATTAGATAAAAATAAAGCTTTTACATGTTTTGAAAAATGTTGGCCCATTTAACATATTACAGCTCGGAAATGGTAAAAGATACGATAAATCTGCTGGCATACCTCAGAAAGCTTACTACAAGAGGAATCAAAATAAAAATAATCCCATTGGAATCAAATGAAAAATAAAGATTTTACATATTTTGAAAAAATTGCATTTTTTGCCCCTTTGATCCCTTATAACCCGGAAAAAGTAGGAGATAAGCCAAATCTGTTTTAATATTGCTGAAAACTTATAACAAAGGGAATCTTTAGAAAAAGATCCCATCAAAATCTTTAAATAAAAATAAAGATTTTATGCATTTTGAAAAATTGCAAATTCCGCCACTTTGACACCTCATAGCTCGGAAGCCGTAAGAGCAACAACAAATCTGTTGACATTTATCTGCACTGATGAGACATAAGTTGTCGAAATGCGCATATGCAGAAAATAAAATCATCAGTCACTTCGGTATTGTGTTATGTAAACATATAGTTGTTCTACCTGACAAAAGTTCCATTGGAACAAATATTATAAACATTGACACAATATTTCATCCTTTTGGAACAAATATTATATAACATTTATTCCGTCAGGAACACAAATATTATATTGTTCGATTGGAACAAATCTTATGTAATATTTTGTCTTTTGGAACAAATCTTAGGGTGGAACTTGTGCTCTGTTACAGTCATACTACTGAAAGCTAACAACAAGAGGAATTTACAGAAAAAATTCCCAACTGGTCAGGCAGCATATTGATGATAGATCTGAGTAATTTATTCATATCATGTATTACATAAAATACTGAGGAGTAATTTTTATTTTGGCCCCATTTGGCGTTTCATAGCTCGGGAATGGAAACAAGTTATCGAAAATTTGATTGATTGAGGTTTGATAATCATTCATAAGGAATCAATTTGAAATCTATATAAAATCTTAAAAATTGAGGTTCGCCCATTTTGAGCCCCTTTTATCTCATAAACGGTACATGCACGTATAATCCATAGGTATATCTCTGATTTAAAATTTCCTTAGGAGCACATTGAAAATATAAAGGGCTACGCTGAGCGAAGCATGATACGACCGCACCATGTCGAACACTGAAATTTGAACAAGTGTAATTCATCATGAATGAGGACACAGTGAAGAGCTTGATACTGTAATTAAATGGACACAATAAAGAGCTTGACCAAGTAATTAGCTGCACACAAACTAAGGAAAATAAAAATTAGCCCTTATAATTCCTTATATATATTGGAAACGGTAAGAGGTAAGTCAAATTGGTCAACATACTACTTTAACTATATGATAAGAGGAATCCAAAGACAGGAACTGTACTAAAATCCAATACAAAAATAAAAGATTTTACATATTCTGAAAATTGAACTCCGATGAAAAATAAAGATTTCACATATTTCAAAAAATTGCAATTTTGGCCCCTTTGACCCCTTGTAGCTCGGAAATGGTAACAGCTACGCCAAATCAATTGACATGCTACTGAAAGCTTATATGAAGAGAAATCCAAAGAAAAAAATCCCATTGAAATCCGATGAAAAATGAAAATTTTAGGCTGTCTGCAAATTTGCAATTTCATCCCCATTAGGCCCCTCATAGCTCGGAAAGGAAACATGTTGTCAAAAATCTGATGGTGCAGCTATAAATTTACTTTCAAAAGGAATCCATTGCAAAAAAAATGCATAAACATCGGACTAAAAATAGTTAAAATGAAATTTTGGAAAATCACCTCTTTTGAGCTCTCTTTATCTTTTAAACGGTACATGCCACATAAAATCTGTTGTATACTACTGATAGGAAATTTAATTAGGAACCAACTGAAAGAAACCCATCAAAATCCAATGAATTATAAATTTTCTACAGCCAAATATGTGAAAACACCCAGTTTTTCCCTTTTCCGCCCTCTAGTCAAACTTTGAAAAGTTAACTGACAGACGGAAGACAGACGACGGATGCTAAGTGATGGCAAAAGCTCACCTGGCCTAAGGCCTTTAAGGCCAGGGAAGCTAAAAAGTACCCTTAAAATTGGAAGATGGACACCAAAATGATGGAAATACTCACCTTGCCTGCAAGTTCAGATAATAGGAACTTAGAATTTCTTACCAATTGCTATTCATACTCATTCAGGTATCATACCTCCAAAAGGAAATCCTTTTGCCTGGTTGAATGTTAAAATAGTACCAAAATACATAAAGTTTTGATATTTTTTCGTTATGAAAAAAGTAGTTCTTGCATTCCAATGTAATTAAACTGCAGAATGTTTGAAAACTGAATATCTCGGGTGCCCAAAAAAATCTGTCTTTTATGTCTATAACTTGTAATAAATTTGTTTGGATAAAAACAATGACATGACCATTTCACTGGATTACAGTCAAATTGAACGATGAATTTTGCTAGTTGTTTACTTCCAGTGGAGTGCATTTTCTTATATTAAATGAAAGTTCCCCTCAAATTTTTTGTGGAGTCTCATTACATATCTAATTAATTTGGTAAGAAATTTTGCTTCATTTGAAAGCATAGTAAATGTGCTATGATTCTCAGAAAAATGACCAATTTAACAAAAACTAATTGGGCAAAATCAGTGGTGGTATGTTACTTTTAAAACACTATCATGGTGACTTCAAGATGAAGAACAACAATAAAAGCATTGTTTCATTAAGTTGTTTTACCATGAATTTGTAACACTTTGTCTCATGTGCATTAATCCAGATAACTTCATTGCTTATATGTAGTTTTGAGGTTGTTGCATAATCAACATTTACCCTAAATCTCCTTTCTTTCAGTTCATACTTTTCTTTAATTAATGTACAAGAGTTTTAATGAGTGCAAAAAAATACAACAATCATTCAACCAATTGATATCTTTTCAAACTCCAATTTAGCTGTTGATGTATTGTCAATATTTATCCAAAATTTCCTTTTCAATTTCAGTTTTCTTAAAATGTTCTACAACAAGAAAATATGATAATCTTTCATACACTGTAGTTTTGGATGTTGCATCATCCCCATTAACCCTTAAATCTTCTTTTTGTGTATTTTGGTTTTTATCAATTATGCTGCCACAGTTTGAATGAGGGTTTGTATACGAAAATCTTTCATCATCCATAACAACAGCACATTTAAATTGCATGTTACACCCTCACTCATGTGTGCATACCAAACAAATTGGGTTTTTTTTGGCAAAAACAAATGAACAAAACTGACTTTATCTTTTTGCCTTTTTGTCTTTATTTTCTGAAAAAAAACATGAAAAATAATTAATTTTCAACCACATAAGCAATGCAATAAAAATTATGACCAACTACCACTGATTCCAAGCAATTAAGATATTTATGAAATATCAATTTTATTATAATATTATATCATAATAAAGTTTATCAAAGGCCTTTTCTAAATTATTCTTATAATTATCCATTTCATTTTGTGTTTGCACGGATAGATAGTTGTTATTCAAAAGATTTTTGAGGTTGGAATTGCAATTGAATATGAATAAGAAAATGCAAGATTTCTTTATTGTATTGGCAAATAATGTGGTGTGTTTTTTTTAATAATTTTTCCAAGTTGCTGATTAGTTTATCATCAGTTTGGGTTGGCTGCACACCATGTTGCTGATTAGTTTATCATCAGTTTGGGTTACCCGAGGCCTTTATACCGGTATATGAAGACTCATAATTTGTGGATTTTTCTAATGCATTCAGGACACTTTTACCCATTACCTCTGCCTATGGTACGTGAAATTCAAAACATGCTGTCATTAGTAAATCTCTGAGATTTCAGTTCTGCTTTGTGCTGACAGACATTATTTGAAATTTGTTTTACATGGTTCTGTTATAAAGTGCAACAATGTCTAAGAATTCCTAATACATGTGATTTGTTCTAGGCTTGAAATTGCCCTGTTGTAGGCTGTCGTCATTGGTATTCTACTTATGGATTGTCCACTAGTACTGGTATTACTTTAATTTATAATAGTGTCAGTTCATATACCATACTGCAAGTTAATCACATCCAAGTGCTATTTCCACAGTGGAACAGGGGAGATCATTCCTTTCATAATTTTGAAATTCAGACTACTAAAAAAACTACCTTTTAATGTAATAGCTATGTACATGTATCAGACTATCATGGGCATGGCTATAATCTGTGTTCCATTATAATAGCATATATGTCTTCCTGACTGTTCAACTGTTATAATATCAGCTGTCAATCTGCTGTAATCATATCAGCTCCTTCTTCTTTATATCCCTTGTAACAGTGCTACATTTTTCTAAAATTATAAAGATAACAGTTTACAATTTATTATAACATAACTTATATAACATTTATTCATCATTTGATTATACAATGTATATGTAAAACATGTATGTCATGCATAGTCATAAACTGTCAGAAATGTAACTATTCTGCAAGTTTTTGAACAAAATCAACAGTGGAGGATCCAGATTTTCTGCTAAGGGGGAAGGGTGTAATCATAAATAATATCCCCAATAAATAATGTCCTACAGGATAAAATTGTACTAAAAAAAGTATACCGTGGGATATTATTTCAGTAGCTTATGGATATTATTTCTGTAGAAATAATATCCATCTTACATATATTTTATCTTATGTTAGGATAAAATATCATATGAAAAAATATCCTATAAGATAAAATATACCTGAAAAAGTATCCCGTAGGATAAAAAATCTTCACCTGTCTCTATCAATTATATCCTCTAGGATAAAATTTCATGTGAAGATATTATCCCTATTAAATCTTGTTCCTTTAAATGTTTATATGAATACAGTTATGGTATTAATTACCGTGATGCTTTATGATAAGAATCATTTCCCAACACAATAATAAAAGAAATAAACGGAAAAGAGTATAACAGGTTGATCAAGTACCTAAATACCAAAAATTCACAGAAAGTTTGAGTTTAAATAAAAAATTCCATACTGAAAATATCTGAAAGTTTTATGATTGTTTAAAACAGGTTATGTTACAAGTTAACTGATGGTAAAATAATTTAATTTAACCTTTAAATATTTGATTATCCTATCAGAAAATGTTCTAGAGGATAAAATTTTACAAAAATTCTTCCTCAACGGATAAAATTTCACAAGAATTATATCCATATAAAACAACATAATCCCAAAGATTTCTTTTTTAGTTTGGTTTCCTAAAGGTGTATATCTTATAATCTCCCTTTAAAATTTTACATTTCAAAAGACTATTTTTCTTGAGAAAAATAACATCTGATTGTCAATTTATAATGCTAAAACGTTTATTTGATGAATAAAATATGAACCTCAACATTCGGTTTTCATATTTTCTAATTTTTTTCTCAATTTAATTTGCCAATTAGTTGTATGAAATGTTTTACGGGAAATAAATTATATAAAATTTGGTGTAATGATACATTCTGAAGAACATGTGGCATTTTCTGAAGAAATAAAAACTTACCACAAGTTTTTGTCTGGTCCATAGAGGTATCCTATGGATAGAATTTCAGTGTATTTTTTGTCCTGTAGGATAATATATTTGCTACGAAATTTTATCCTTTTCATAAAATATTATCCTCTTGGAGGAAAATATTTCGTGAAGAGGAAAAAATATCCTGAAAAACTTTATCCAGTAGGACAAAAAATCTACTAAATTCTATCCATGGGATACTTTTTCAGGTAGGAACTAATATATTGTTACAGGGGGACACATGATTTTTCAAAAAGGGGGAACACAATGTTTTGAAAAACCCGTAGGAATTTTAAACATTTTTCCAACCTAAAGGGGGCCTCCCCAAAAAGTCCACCAATGATAAAAGATTAATTTCGTATTTAGCTGTCATGATGGAAGATTTATAAATTTTTCATTACCCAAACATGCAAAATGGCAGTAAATTATAAATGTTTTGAAATATATTGGTGCTACTACTTCCAGACAAAATAGGTTTGGTAGTATTCAGATTTCAAGGAATTCAGAAAATACCATGATTCCAGCATAATAAACTTGCCCCTGGCAAGAACTAAATTCAGAACATTCTGGCACAAAACTTTAAAAAATTATTTTTTATGAATACGAAAAGTAATCATGGTAATTACCTGTGCATTGTGCATTTGCATCACAAACTATGGGCTAGCTGTCTATTAGAGTCTGTAGACCAAAACAAATACCTGAAATGTATATAAATTGCATTACTCTACACAACATGGGTAAGAAAATCAACACAAAATGCCTTAATGATCTAGCTATAAATTCAATATTCATAATAATTACAATATGAGTGACTACCAATTTTATTTTCCAACAGATTGCATTTTCAAATTTTGTTATGCACAGACAGTCATCTTACCATTCAGAGTAGAAAAGGCTGAACGTTGACGTAATTTTCTGAGTTCAGCTTATCCTACTGTACATGTAAAACCAATAAACAAAGTTTACAAAAGATAGCAGTAGAATACTTAAGTAACAGGGGATGTGCATAGGTGGTTATAATAAAAAATCAAAGTCCTGAGATGCAGCAAAAAACAAAACATAGAAAGCAGTCACCTTTTTCTTGCTTCAGATTATATGATAAGGGTAGTAAATTCTGATGACAAATATATCTGATAAGGTAGGGAATTTCAGATGAGATTATGTGATAAGGTCAATTTGTTGCATCTAAATCAGATACCAATTAGCATTTGACCTATCTATATTAATAAAGTATTAAACTGTGTGCAATTTTCTACTTTTTGATTGAAAATAAAGAATTTACAGTATTCACCCCAATATATGACAAGGTATACTTGTCAGCATTATATATGATTAAGTGTAATTTTCTGCTAAAAATAAGTGATAAGGTATATATTTTACAGATTCTTCATATATGATAAGGGTGGGGGTCCTGATGTGCCAGCAGCTCACTCCTACCAAAAAAAATATGGAGTGACCCCCCCCCCCCAACAGACAGCATCCTAAGCATGCATTGTTGTTGTCATCCCAACATGCATCATACATACAAATATGGTTGACGATAGACATGTCAGTAGGCGGAATTGGACTTTAACCATTCTACCTAACCAAGTCGCTCAAGCATTAAATGTAGGTCATAGACAGCATCCAAACATGCATTGTTGTTGTCTTCCCAAAATGCATCATATATACCAATAAGGTTGATGTGGGACATTTCAGTAAGAGGGAATGGACTTTGACCATTCTACCTAACCAAGTCGCTCATGCGTAAAAAGTAGGTCAAAGACAGCATCTGAAGCATGCATCATACAAACCAATATGGTTGATGTGGGACTTGTCAGTAAGCAGGAGCGGACTTACAATTCTTCCTAACTTAATGCTGAAGCCAACGGGGACGATGATGCTAGGGGTATAACTGCGTGAGGTGAGCTAAAAAAATATACATGAGACAGCCACAAATCATGGAAACAAAACAACACAGCGTTCAGAAGTAAGGTATGTTTATAGTGTGAACTCGTATAAAAACCAAGGGCGACATCAGGTGCTCAGAAGCGTAAGCATGTCCTGCCCTACTAACAACTTAACAAGTACAGATACGTCATGTAAAACACATGCTGAAAATGCATATTTTTTCTGTTTATTGTAAATTTATCTGCATGTGTCAGTCTAATCATTGGCTATTTACACAAATATATGATAAGCTTAATTCATGTAAGTGGGGGCATTACATCCAAGTTCAGCTTATCCCTGTTCAGAGTGTGCATTTGGCCATAGGAAAAAAAGGATCCAATGTATAACTGTTTTCCAAGTAGAATTTCATTGTTTTTATGGCACCAGAATGAAATGAACTATCTTTGTTAAGGAAATTCCATACATACACAAAATGCACATCATTTCTGTAGAGGTCTGGTCACTTGGCAATGTCACAGGTCTATCCACCAACCATGTTATAGTAAAATGTACATTTGTATGGGCTCTCTTTAACATATCATGCATGTTTCTAACAAACCAAGAGAAGGTACATATTAGCACATCTTAAAATAAGCCTAAATACTCCGAATAAAAGGCTGATCAACAACTTTTTTGATGAAAACAGATCATGCTTGCTATATATATGAGCAAAATGGAATGCCGTGCAAAGTTCTGCGCCACTCAACTTAATATGTTTGCGTGGGTAAATGACCCTTTAAATGTAAATGTAGCTTTTGTAGGCCTGTAATCTTTTCTCATATAAACAATTGTAAAGCACAAATTAAACAAGAAAGGTTGCAGAATGTGAGAAGTTGTGGCTAGCCAGGAATTTCAATTTTATTTCATGATTAAGGGGAATGTCAGTTACAATCCTCACCTTCTTTACTCCATTGTTTCTAATTTCTTCAAATTCATAGTTTCACTTACCAAGTTGTGTAAATAAAGTGAATATTGTAACAGGAACATTGTACTTAAGTTTGAAAAGCACATGGCTTACGTTTATGTAAATGTTTTAACTTTTAAAAAATATGGCTGCCTGATTTGACTAACAATGGTTTGTTATTGTTTACGCACGTTTCAAAATGAGTTACAAAAGTATGTGTTGCACTCAATAAAATGTATCGAAATTGAATAAAACAGTGCAAAAATGAGAAAAATGATAAAACTATACTAAAATAATCACAATCGGTCAACAGATGAGAAAATAACAACTCATATTCAGTTTAAACAGTCAGCGGCATACCTTGCCGTTGGGATTTCAATGGAAGTCAACGGGCATTCATAATAAACAACACTTTGAACCTCTGATTTTTTCATATACATGGATTGCACATCTTTTCCATTCCGGATTTGACTCTTCATTTCGACGAGGTCATCTGGGGTCAACCGGAGGAAAAATGACGTAATCCAACGTTGGAGCAAGGGACAGAATTTTTCTACCAACGAATCTTATGTTGTTATTCAACATATAGGTAAAAAATTGTTTTCAACTGACAAAGAAATCCACGAGGAACATTTCCAACCCACAAAAAACGAAACTTGAATGGAAACGAAGAAATTACTATCTTCGTCTATCAGCGTCTTGGAACCAGTTTTGTACCAGATTACTCCTTGTTTGGCTAAAATAATGAGCGATCCCGCAAATGCGCAATCGGTGTATATTCAACATTTGAATTACTCTACATGTAGATAACCGGATAGCTTAAGGTCCAAATATTAATATGGCAATGATTTTTTCAATATCTGTCGGTTCGATCAATCTTTATCAGTGTTTAAAAAACTGTGTTTGAGATCTTAGGAACATCAAAATGGCTTCCAATGTAATTACTATTGGAGTTGCTTCCACCTGATGTTGGCCTACCCACGTCTTCTTTGTTTATAAAACGAAACGAAACGAAATATCGGATCTGAATTAAAGAAACGAAGTTATACACCGATTGCGCATTTGCGGGATCGCTCATTATTTTAGCAAAACAAGGAGTAATCTGGTACAAAACTGGTTCCAAGACGCTGATAGACGAAGATAGTAATTTCTTCATTTCCATTCAAGTGCCTACCCACGTCTTCTTTGTTTATAAAACGAAACGAAACGAAATATCGGATCTGAATTAAAGAAACGAAGTTATACACCGATTGCGCATTTGCGGGATCGCTCATTATTTTAGCAAAACAAGGAGTAATCTGGTACAAAACTGGTTCCAAGACGCTGATAGACGAAGATAGTAATTTCTTCATTTCCATTCAAGTTTCGTTTTTTGTGGGTTGGAAATGTTCCTCGTGGATTTCTTTGTTAGTTGAAAACGAGTTTTTACCAATATGTTGAATAACAACGCAAAATTCGTTGGTAGAAAATATCAGTCCCTTGCTCCAACGTTGGGTGATGAAATTTTTCCTCCGGTTGACCCCAGATGACCTCGTCTAAATGACGAGTCAAATCCGGATTGGAAAAGATGTGCAACCCATGTATTACTCGCAAACCAGGAGAAGAGTAAAATGCTGAAATTTTCAGTTAGTATGTTTGCGTGGTCCTTTTTTTCTTTTCTTTTCTTTCTTTCTTTTTTTTGAGGGGGGAGAATATCAGCTGACTGATATTTGCTCTGTTAAAGGGAAATTCGGTTTTACTTT
Organism: Modiolus philippinarum; assembly: GCA_002080025.1. Lineage (NCBI taxonomy): Eukaryota > Metazoa > Mollusca > Bivalvia > Mytilida > Modiolidae > Modiolus > Modiolus philippinarum. The sequence continues at coordinate 53,455 of MJUU01030296.1, forward strand.
ACCCTAGATGTTTTAAAATTAATGTCTGACACTTAAACAGGACTTTAATAAAAAAATAATAATAATGATTTTGTCATTCTATTAATTATAAATTATTAATTATCAAGCCGAAAAAAAAACGATCAAAGTATCAAAGTATCACTGAATACACGATATGTGTATATTTTTGAAACTACATGTATATAAGTCAATTTTTATTTCTGATGCAAGTTTTCTTCTTAAAGAACATAAATGTATATTATACAAGCCGTCGAAACAGGGATTCAATTTTCTTCAATCAACGAAAACATATATTTTCTTCAAACATAATTAAGCACATATACATAAAAATTAATTTGTTTCTCAATAAAATATATATTTACTAATACTGTTTCTAGAAAGTATATATAAGTAAAATTCAGTGAAATTTATGCTAAAAATAAATGGACTAAAAACTTTATTGATGAAAGAAACCATGCATATGTTTTCACAAGTACACTACAACATTGTGTATTGAAATACGATTTGACACTTGTCAAACCACACGTGGAAATAGCAGTGTATAATCTAGTAGAATAAACGTGTTACATGCGACAAATTTAATCAAGCAACAACCGTGTGGTACACCCCGGCCTACATTTGGCGATGCCGCCATCTTTGTAATTTCGTTAACAATCGTAAAAATTGATAATTTTGTAAATAGATAGGAAGTAATTTCCCGTAAAATTTAATTGTTATAAAGTATATCTTTCATTAGTGTATTTATCGAAGAAACTCTGCAGCACATTTTTTTAAAAGTATGAAGTAAAACAAAAAATCCCCTTTTAATTGAGGCACCCTCAACGAGTTCTTCATCGAAAATCGAAAAATTTAAACCAATATTTCAGTTCAAATATCGTAATGTATAGTCCCTGGTTCAAATGGGAAGTAATTGCCCTTGCATTTAAACTTTTGAACAAAGACACAAATAAATGTAAATGTCTGTAGATTATCAAACAGGCAGCATATTTTTTATACATATCATACGAAGCGAGATATTGCCATTTATCTAGTGTCTCTATGTATTTCATTGTAAAAAAAATATCTAGTCGAGCAAGGTAACAAGTCGGGTACTGGTCACGTGATGTCTGCTACAGATGGATATGATTCCCAGACTCTGCTTGGCCAAATGGGACCAAACATGAGCGGAATGTTCCTTATATAATTAGTTAGTTTCCTTTTGGTGACATCTACATCTACGTTGTACTCCTTGTCTTCAGTTTAATTGAAGATTATTAGGAGGCGAATGTTTAGGTTAAAATTTAGTGCTGAAAATATGAACACTGAGTGATGAGCAATAAACAAATAATATACATGTATCTATGATTTTTATTTTTTTTTTAATTTTAAGGTAGTAGACCTAGGTCAAGGGAGATAATACTTTAAATCGGTAAGGCATTTGAAACAGGCAGTTTCATTGATGCTTTGTAAGCATTTAAAGGAAAAAGAATTAAAATCATCTATGTCACTTAGAAGCTTAGAATGTATTTATAAAAATGTTTAAAACAAACGTTAAAGTGATTTTTCAGAGTTATGTCCCTTAACCTAGGTCTACTTCCTTAAGATAAAAACAAGTGGGATCTAGCTACATATGATAGGTGTCAGTTCAGACTTGAAAGTTTTTAAGTCTTGACTGAGAGCAACTTCTGTCGGTAGTTCATTCCACAGACGCCGGATAGTTCGAGGGAAGACGGAGGAAGATTTGTTGGTGACAAAGGCAGTAGAAATTTATGGTCTCTGTTGGTATGAGATATTCTGAGCTGTTGATGTTAACTAGGTTGATCTAGGTTGTTTATGATTTTGTAAAGCATATTTAAATTTGAGAATTGTCTGCGTTGTTGAAGGGTCGGTCCACTTGTAGACTGTGTCTGAGGCTAATAAAGAATGGTCTTGTCTTGCCTTGGCACGCACAGGTATGGCATGCCGTTTTCATATTTATTCGCCATTTAAGATATCTCATATAATATATAAGATATCTTATAAATTATATCAGACATCTTATTATAAATTAACGTATATGAGATATCTTAGATAATATATAAGATATCGCAATTAATATATAAGATATCGTATATATTAATTTAAATATCTCTTTTAAAAGTTTATTAAAGATATCTTATTCACTAATAGAGATATCTTATATAATATACAATCAAGGTCATCCAAAATATATGCTGCTGGAAAGGTCATCACTTGGTGTTGCTGTGGACCAAAGATGATATTTGTATGTATTACCCTTGAAAAGTTATGAAGGTTTTAGAAAAAAGTTTACGCCGCCGCCGCCAGATTGTTATACCTATGTCTTGCTTTCAGCGACTTTCGTCGCAGGCGAGACAAAAAATCAAGGTCAAATAAAAATTTTGAATACTAGTATCTAGTGCACAATGGCAATATCTACTGATCATTCTGTAAAAGTTTCGTTGAATTTCATCAAGTGGTCTAGGAGGAAATGTTGCCACAAAGTATGTACCCCTATGGCAAAGATACCCCCCCAAAAAAATTCAAAGTCAAATAAAAATTTTGAATATCTAGTGCACAATGGCAATATCTACTGAACATTCTGTAAAAGTTTCATTGAATTTCATCAAGTAGTCTAGGAGGAGTTGTTGCCACAAAGTATGTACCCCTATGGCAAAGATCCCCCCC
>MJUU01030298.1:0-32060 GCA_002080025.1 Modiolus philippinarum
CTGCTAAAGCTAACATTTTCTCTGTTTCTTTCCATTTTCCTACCTCTGCACAGATCTCAAAATGAGATATGTACTCTTCCCAATCTTCAGTGTCATCGTAAGCCTCTGGTTGAATTGCCATTCTGTACGAATTGCAAGTTTGGAAGTCTGTCCCGTGCCAACGTAAATCTTGTCTGTCAAATCTATGTGTGTTTGGTATATCTCCACCCCCTCGGTCTTGTCTGATTTGCCTGTGATCCTCTATCGTGTCCTCAAATTGTTCATCATCCCCCGGCAGCCAGTATCGTTTGTATCATGGTTTCTAAACCTTACTTCTGGGTCTGGTGAATCTGACATCATGGTAACTTCACTAATAAAAGCCTCTTTCGATCCGCTACCTAAATTAACGTATTTACAGTTTATGAGTTTCAAAAACTTCCATCACACCAAGGTCCGTTTATATTAACTTGAAAATGGTAAATTCGGTAAAAAGCTCTATATACGTATATTTCAATTTTCCAGGCGTTGTATTCGTATACTAGGATTTAATTTAGTTTTATAAATCCCCATTTCTGACACCAGTTTGTAATAGACGGTCGAGTGGGAAATGGTTATCCATGTTACCAGTATTCAGCATACATGTAGCGTATCAGCATTATAAGTCAAGACTAAATAAAAGTTATTAAAATCTATTGTCTTCATGTTTTCTTTACAAATATTCCATTATAACAGTATATAAATTTTAACAAACATTTACGAACTCTCTGAATGTTGGCCTTCCTTTAAAAACAAGCTTTGTCCTTTAAGTTTCCAGAATATCCAAAAATATGTTGTAAAATAGTAAAAATCGGGGCGTCGGTTTGATGGGAGATCGCATATACATGTATGTTATTAACTATAGCAAGTTTTCATTATAAAACGATTTCTTAAATAATTTCCTATGTCTTATATAGTATACAAATGTTTTTTAAAAAGATTCCAGAGCGAAAGTAAATAAACGCCATTTTGCTTTAGGCTGCTGTACTTATTCCTTTCCAATATTTTTATACTAGGTTATAAGACGTTTTACTTAAATAGATTCTAAAAAATATTTGCTCTCCGTTGTATTTAAAGAAAGTACCTAAAATTTCTTGTGAATTTTTCCAAGTGGTAAATTTACTGCTATTGTTTGTGTTTAAAACTGATAATCAGGTTTATCTGCACTGGTCGAGTACTGAATTGCGATCTGCCATCTTCTGAACCGGCGCCGAATTTATACCCCTTATTGACCAATCAGCTCTTGTCCTGCTGCCTGACAAGTGGCTGACAAATTACTACTTGGCTGACAATTTAACATTTCTCCTAAAATCAACCCTAAAACACTTATTTAAGCTGTCAGCCAAGTTCCGACTCATACAAAATTAAATTACAAAAACTTTTTATTCAAATTTCCCGGGCCACCAACTTCCCAATACACAAACTGACAAAAACATTTGCGACCAATTTACCGACTTTGTAAACAATTAATACGCATAAAATATAGATCAATGAACTTTCACAAAAAGCCGTAAAAATAAGCATTGTGAAGTATAAAAATACGATTCTGGAAGGCCAACTTATATTTTGACTACATACATATCACTTTTCATATAAAAAAATAGCCCCAAAATGACAAAAAAATGACTTTCTTATTAACCGGAAGTGAATCGCGATAGAAGTGTGTTGACAGATAATGGACTACGTGAAGTTGAAAAGGATTGAATTTTGTAAATTCCTCAGTTAATACTGATTAATTCCCCATAAAACAAGAGATATAGGTAACTGAAGTCGTGTATGATCAAGCTTTTATCAAGAAGGTATGTGTCATTCCCTTAAATTTACGAATTATGGATCTGAAGTGAGACTTGTCCAAGTTTAAAATCTAGCGCTTTGACATTTTGAATAAAAGGAATTCAGATAAAAATGACTTTAACTGGTAATTACTATAAATTAACAATTTGCTCAAAATTAAATTATACTTGGACATGTGTTACTTATGATTTGAATTCAAAAAAAAGTTTTGAAAGAGTGTAATACAATGAGACCAAAATGTAAAAAAATGAAATTCGTTACTAACCCCCTACATATTACAATATTTTGCTTATGTAATCTGCATGAAGTTGTCTGACAAATAGGACTTCCATGCATGTTAAATTAATTCTGTAAACCCCGATATCCTAGAACCAAAGTTTCTACAAGAACTTAAGACATGCTTGGGATAACATGCAAAGTAATAAGGGAAGAGATAAGAGTTATACAATATTTTACAAAGTGATATGGAGAGAATGGACCATAAATCATGTGTTAACTACAACTGCAATTAATGTTGATGGTGACTGAAGTTAAGTCAAATTAGAAGCAGCTTATTTGTTCGATAATTCTCCGGTTAGTAGTAACCCGTTAAGTTGTTTCCAAAGAGTATTTCTATGAAGCTCAATAGCAAAACTATTTCATTTAACCTTGAAATAGGTGCAACTTGGCATGCAACTTGAATGAATAGATGCTTTTTATCTACTCTCTTTATAAGGAGTGGTGTTGATCTTTGACAGTTTTCTTAAATAACCTCAGAACTACTCCTGAAAAAGACACACTGCGGCAGCTCTTTGGACTAAAAAGTGGCATATATATACAAGTCATAGCAGGATGACACTGACACTACAGTATAGGAGTTGTTCCATTACCGTTTTTGTCGTCTAATTTGGATTTAATCATATCCCTATAGAATAACCCTTGCTCCCGGGATCCTGCCTCCCTAAATAAAAAATTAAATCCATGGTGTTGATATCTTCTTAGGGGTCTCAAGGGGGTCTCTTAAGATTCGTAGCAGTACAGAAAGCGGTCCGCTATAAGTGGTGCACAATTGGTACTCACAGGAATTCCTTTGACCTGGCGATGAAAAGAGTTACCGAAACGAATGAATATATAGTCAAGTAAAAATTCAAGTGCTGAAATCATATCAAAACAAGTCCAACCAATTGAGTTCTTTTGTTTTGTATTAGTGTGCCCTAAATGGAATAGATATAGAAATCATAAAAACATGGGCAGATGGAAATCAAGTGCCTACAAAAAATATATAAGAATATCACAAAATTTATTCTTTAAGGAATAAATGAAAGAAGTGCTAACCATATTGTGATTAAGCACACGTTATCTGTCAACTTGTACATACTTATTTTTACAGATGCTTGGATAACTGGTTCTTCAATTATACACTGGGCCAAACAAAGGGCAATGAAGGTACTAGACCAACATATCGGTTTAGAATAAAACAATATTAATATAACATGGATGGGTAGGGGGGGCATGAAATGGACAGATCTAAAAACAATTTTTTATTCAGAACTAGAAACAACTCCACCTCCTACAGTCCTAATTATACATTTAGGCTCAAATGACCTTATATCTACTTAAGCAAGAAATTTGTATACAGCAATTGAAAATGATATTTTGGACTTTGCTAAGCTTTGTCCAGATAGTGTGTTCATTTGGTCAGATTTACTGCCAAGGCTTTTTTAGAAGGGTGCAGTGGGATATGGAAGTTAATTTGCTGATACAAATTTAAGTGGTTGGATTCTGGCGGGCTTATAGTATCTCACTTCTAGAATTTTTCACCTTGCCTTGCATTCTTCCTTGGGAAGTGAACTTGCAGTATTCGCTAATTTGTGTTTTGGCCTCTAAGGTAGGCTGCGGTATCAGTACCTCTAAGGTTAGGTATGCTAGTTTTTGGGCTCTGTGGTTAGGTCACTGACCTCAAATGTTAGGTCACGTGCTAAATGACCTCAAAAGGTTAGGTCACGCGCTAAATGACCTCAAAAGGTTAGGTCACGCGCTATATGACCTCAAAAGGTTAGGTCAAAAGGGTTATGACCTCAAAGGTTAGGTCAAAAGGGTTATGACCTCAAAGGTTAGGTCAGAAAGGTCACCTCAAAGGTTAGGTAAAATATTTAATGGCATCACTATTGGTTTTCCCTATGATGCCATTTTTGTGTAAAAATGCTTGCCAGGGTCTATCCACTTGCTGTGGCCTTTCGGCCAACCAATTCCTAATTGTATATTTCGAATATTAAAGTATAAGAATTTTAAATATCTGCTCATGTCTATAACATATTAGCATCTCACTTGTTGTCAGTCGTCAAATGGAATTGCATAACATTCATTCATTGTCTCAACCCAGGTACATATATCGAGTTAAATGTACAGGTGTCAAGCCTAAATTTTTTCAAGTTAATCATATCCCTATAGAATAACCCTTGCTCTCGGGATCCTGCCTCCCTAAATAAAAAATTAAATCAGTGGTGTTGATATCTTCTTAGGGGTCTCAGTGGGGTCCCTTAAACGAAATCCCGTCAATTTTTCTCCACTTTCGGTTCCATGAAATAATAAAAAATAATAGTTTAGTTTACAAATTTCGAAGTTTGATCAAATGTCCAAAAATGTAAAAGTTTTTTGAAATTTTTAATACTTTGGTTAAATTTTCAAAATTTTAAAATTTTTGTTCATTTTTAAAATTTGATATTCTAGATTTTTGGTCAAACTTTTAAAATATTAAAATTTCAAAAAAATTGGAATCTTGAATTGTTAAGTGTTACACGGACCTTAGATGTCCTTTTGATACGTATTGAAGTCGTCATTATTTAAAGTTTAAATATCATCCAAATATCGGAAAGTGTTGTTAAACTCTCAATTCAATGCTGTTTAGATGGGTCTTTGCTGATGTTGGTCATAAAGTGAGATTCGTAGAAGTACAAAAAGAGGTCCGCTATAAGTGGTGCACAATTGGTACCCACAGGAATTCCTGTGGCCTGGCGATAAATAGAGTTACCGAAACGAATGAATATATAGTCAAGTAAAAAATTCAAGTGCTGAAATCATATCAAAACAAGTCCAATCAGTTGAGTTCTTTGGTTTGTATTACTAAAATGTGTTTTAAAGGAATAAGAACATATATATTCGCAATTGGATTTTTTTAATGCCCATTGAATAAGACGTGTGAATGTTTCCTTTATAAGATTATGTGGTAAGGTAGTATAGAGGGTAGAGAAATCAAAACTTTCAAGGGATTCAAAAGGGGCATTATAAGCATACAATTTGTCGAGAAATTTCAATGAATTTTTTACACTCCAAAAATGATTGATACCACTTTTTTTCATATACTTTGCTACAGAAATTTATAACCAGGTTTTTAATAGCAGTCAAAGTATTAGTGAGTATAATAGAAACTTTAGTAGTAGGACAGTGACTAGATGACAAAATCAATCTAGATTTATATGGCGTTTTGTGGAGTTTAGGAAGCCATTACATCATTGGAACTGTTTTACTATCAGGTTTAGCCTGTAAAGATGTGGCTGTTTGAAAATGTATGTTTATAATTTCATTTTCCGTTAATTGGGTTAATTGAAAAGTATATGAACTGTTCATTTCTTTTTGGAGTTCTTCTATATAATGTTTACGACAACTATGATGATGTTATTAGCAGCTTATCAGCTGGGACAAAAACGAATTCCTTGCCAAATTCTTTAAGTTTCTTTTGAATGCGAGAAACGGTGGGTTAATTTTTGTTGTCATGGCGGAAATGTTGTTCAAAGTGTTTAATTCGAATATCGACAATTTTTATGATCAAAGAAAGAATCCAAAGATTTTTTGTCAACGTGTTCACGTTTAACCCAATTTTTACAATAAGTCTTAAGTGAGTCGTGGATAGTATTACGACAATCTTTCCAATTAATTTTAGAAGGTTGCCTATATTTTGGACATTTCATTAAGAAATTAATAAGCTCTTTGTCCTGCAAGATGTTGAAATCTCCTGTGATGACATGGGAGGTTGGAGTATATGCGTATTTTGAATTGTTGCAATTTCATGTATCAGGCACAGAATTGTTAATGTTTATATCTTTACAAGCCTTACTGTAATTGTCACAATTAGTGTATTGTTACAACTATATTTATCATAATGTTTATTATTTGAAGAATTCCAAATACACCGAATGCCGGGGACCGAATGACACATTTTGGTGTTTCGTTTCCCGACCCCATCTCTCTCTCGGATGAATCAAGTCAGTGACACGCCAATGTTGATGTCCAATAACTTTGGAACTTGGAACATAGTTCAATAACAGTGTAAGTTTTATATTATATTTTCATCATATTTGGATGAAGATTGGTCCATTTAACGTTACTTCACAACAGATCATTGTGCATATCAGCTGTACACGTTGATTGCATAATTTACTATAAATATCGATTTTAACGGAATGTTCATCTCACACTGAAACGTACAACTGTTGATTTTAATTATATTTACAACTTTCATCACAGTATTTCAAAGTTTTTATATGATATTTCCGTCTAGAAGAGGAAGATGAAAACCGTCAGTTGCATAATTGTGTAACCGGAGAGCATGAATCTCCTCACAAAATCGCCATGTGTCACCACCGGGGATCGAAACCTGGGACCTCTAGCACTTCAACCAGCCGCCTAACCCAGTGAGCTAAAGAATCGATCCGTAAGCTCAGTCGATTTACTGGCTATTTAAATCCATTACCTACTACAACGCAGGTAGGCTGTCCTGTCACACTCCCCCCACCTCGAAAGTCATCATACATGCTATGTATGACTCTCAACACAAATCACACACAAACCCTAGTTAGCGCCATCTAACCACTGTGGGTTTTTTAGTTTGGCGCCAAATGTAACCGGAGAGCATGAATCTCCTCACAAAATTGCCATGTGGCACCACCGGGGATCGAACCCGGGACCTCTAGCACTACAACCAGCCGTCTTACCGAGTGAGGTAAAGAATCGATGCGTCAGCTTAGTCGATTTACTGGCTATTTAAATCCACCACCTACTACAACACAGGTAGGCTGTCCTGTCACAATTGATATAAATATAGAATTTATGACAAGCAATTGCCGTCATTTAAATACATCCAGATAAAATTATGGAAAACATATTCTGCGTGTTACAGCCATCTCAACTGTACTTATCCGTCACTATTCCGGAACTCTATGATTAACATTACACAGACACACGTCATATTTGTAATTATTTATGCAAATTATTCTGTATTTAAATTATGTTGACATTTCACTCATAATGACGGTAGCGTAAGTTGACTTTAAATTCTCGTTATTTGGACAAATAACTTATGATTGTTAATTATTGTATTTTTTCAGGTTTTTACCATCAATTGTTCATCGGCCAATTAAAGTTTATCACACCACACTTTGTTTTATATTCAATTGGGCCACCAACTAGGTTATGCTCGCTGAATCCGGCTCAGTACAGTATAAACACTTGTGTTTCTTCCTGTTCCTGAACAGCAAAAAAAAAACTAGAACCAGCCTGAGTTCCAGACCTCTTTTGGACTACTGGTAGCACCGTTCCTACTGCAGCCAACACAGTTACAGGACAACGTTTCTTCCTGTTCCTGGACAGAATACAACACGGTCGCTCAATTACGGTATCATCGTTCCTGTACTAGGCGACATTAGAAACAACGTCATATCATGAATGTTAATCCCACAGATATGTACGAGGACGCCATTCCAACAGTTCCGGACACAAGGGTCCGGACACTAACAGAGAAAGGACAAGAACAATATTTACAGATATGTGACAAACATCGTAAAGACATAGAGTATTTGTGGACAATGCTCGACTCCCTGCTTCAGGAAGCTGAAGATTCCCCCGCTCGACTACGGCATCAAAGAACCTTAGAGCAAAATATAGCTACAGCAAATAGCAGGTACCAAAGTCAACTTAGTACCTTCAAGACCTACCTGAAGACTTTCAGGAGCGAGGATAGTAAAGGAGACATGGAGGAATGCTCCACAATAGCAGATATCCGCCAATGTGCCATAGACGATGCGCAACTTACAAGAAGCTAGCAGGGCTCTGACGCCCAAGAAATCATCAAAGACACCTAGTAGCAGCCCATCGTCCCACAACAGTAAATACCATTCCCAAGGTGGGACGTCTACACGTACAGACGCTTCCAGTCTGTTAAGACGAAAGAAGGCAAAGGCAGAAGCTCTGAAAGCAAGTCTAGCTTTTGCAGAATAACAGGCCACTCTGTCAAAGCAGGAAGACATGCTAGAAGAATCTACAGCTCGTCAAAGGGCTGAAATGGAAGCAACTACAGCTCGTCAAAGGGCTGAAATAGAGGCAACAACAGCTCGTCGAAAGGCTGAGATGGCTGAGATGGAAGCAACAGCAGCTTGGCTGAGAGCCGAGTTAAAGGCTGACCAAACATTGCTAGAGGCAAGAAAAGAAGCTGTCATGGCAGAAACGGAGACTAAGATCCTGGATGACGATAGTAGTCAAACAGGAGTTGATATTGAAGACCAGCTATATCAGTTGCCCATAGAAGAAGCAGACCCGCTACAACGGGTTCAACAATATGTTGAAGAACACTCCTGCAGTGTTACAAACGAGGAGGTACAAAATATCCCGTCTGTAGTATATGGGACCTCCAGACCACCGCAAGTTACGTCAACTCCAAAAGTAGTATATGGAGCACCGGAAGTTACATCTACTCCAGCTTATGCTGGACCAACTCGTAAATCTCAGTCTGTTACATTTCAGCTAAACAGAGATGCACCAGCATTTGAACCACCACGTCAGCACTTTTCACGTGACACACCACTACCAAGTTCACATGCAGTAAACCTGAAGGATGACAGAACTGTGAACCAGACGTCAGATATAAGCAGATTCCTTCTTCATAAAGAAATACTGTTATCTGGTCTTACTAATTTCAATGACCGTGCTGAATCCTACTTTGTGTGGGAAAATAGCTTCAAGTCAGTTATTGATGAAGCCAAAGTGTCTGACTCACACCAGTTAAACCTCCTAGTAAAATGGCTCGGGGTTGAGTCTTCAAAACAGGCTGAAAGTATAAGGAGGTCATGTGAGAACCCCAATGAATGTCTCATATTGTCGTGGGATCGCTTAGATACCAGGTATGGATCCCCTGAAATGGTGGAAATTTCAATAATGAACAGATTGGCGAATTTCCCAAAACTAACAAACAAGGACAGTGCACGTCTGTATGAGTTGTTTATTGTCGGAAATAGAACACATCAAACAGAATCCCAAATTCCATTCAATTCTTGGATATTTCGATTCCTCATCTGGCATAAGGCCAATTGTCAGTAAGCTCCATTGTGGACTCCAAGAAAAGTGAACAACGAGAGCCTCAGGTTATAAGTCTTCCAACAATGTACATTCGGGAAATGAGCAAAATCAAAAAGATCTCGGATTCTGTTATGAACAAGAACTGCAAACAACTACAAAGTATTATGGAAGAAAACCACCCGTGGCCAAAACCCGGGTACAATCTCACAAGACTGACAGATCATGTCCAAACAAGCCCAGTCAAGATATTGGGGGCACCCTGCCCGAGTGTACAGAGAACGGAGTACCGGACAGGTGTGTCATACACAACACAAGGCATTCATTAGACGAATGTAGAGGATTCAAATCAAAATCTATTGAGGATAGGAGATATATCCTCAAACAAACAACCTATGTTTTAGGTGTTGCGCCTCTACAACCCACAGGAGCAGAGACTGCAAGGCGAAGATTTCCTGCAGCGACTGTGAAAGCAAAAAACACAACACTGTCTTACATATAGTAGGACAGACATCTTCAGTTGGCCCTGTACAACATCAAGGCGGGGACACAGTACAACATAATGGCGGTGAGGCAAGTAATGCAAGCAGTACTGACAGAACAGTAAACTCGTCTTGCACAAAAATTTGTGGAAGCAACACATGCAAATAACTAAATACCGAGGTTACTGGTAAACTTTCTATGCAAATCATGTGCCAAAATCATCCCTGTCAGAGTACACCATAGGGACAGGTCCGACAAAATCATTTAAATGTATGCAATTCTTTTTTTTGTAATTTTTTTATTTTTGAAGCTTGTGGTTTACATATATATTATGTAATTAATATACATTGAAAACAAAATATAGTTTCACAAAGGGATAATATATACATATATGTTTTAATTAGAAATTAATTGTACTATCAAAACGTATGAAGCTTGTATAATGTCAATTTCCAAAAAAACAGTTAAGGTCAATAGAGCAGCAACGGTGGACATAATAGGTGGTCCCCACTGTCCAACACCTCAACCAGAAAGAAGAACAACTAAGTTTTATAAAAATAAACAAGCTGTTTATCAAAGAAAGAAAAATGCAAAGAGGTAGTTTGTTTCACTCATTCTAAATAACTACACACAAACTCTATCATACTTGCAATCCAAAAATAAAGGAAAAAAATATATTACAAAAATAAACATGGGGTGCACACATAGCACTGTCCAATTGTGATGTGCCCCCCAGTATGCTGATAATAAAATTGCATTTCCTCCCATACACACACATTCTCTTACATTCCTACCAACTCGCACCCCTAAACATCATTCTAAATATTTTTTAAAGGTTGCCACTTATTTTCAATCAAAGTCCCAACTGCAGGAGATTTGTACCATATAACTGACATTTTTTCTATTTCATAAGTTTTTTTTCAATACAAGAGTTAAGCCCCTGTGTATGGCCTAGACATATTATATGTGTAAGAGTTAATATAATATTTTACAACATTTATAAGTAGATTTATAGGTAAGCCAAAGGTGTCAGAACCAAGTTGGGCTGAATTTTACATTAAGTGCACATTTGGTTTTTTGTATTTCTTCCAATCCAAGCCAGATATTCCTGATTAGATGACATTCCCAAAATAAGTGCACAATGGTTTCTTTTGTCTTATTACAAAAACTGCATAAGTGGGATTCTTTAAGTCTGAATTTATACAACATATCATTTATACTTAGAATTCTATGAAGAATCTTGTATTGAAAATTAATAAGTTTATTATTCTTTGTAATTTGAAAAGGTCGCTGATAGATAACGTCCCAATCCAAAATTTCAATATTCAGTTCCTCACACCATTTTGTTTGTTGTTTAATTGGTGACTCTGAGAACATTGCCAGAAATTTATAATAAAAAAAAATACATGACTTTGGAGTTCCTCTTACTATTAAGTAAGAGTCATTTGCTATTTCATCTAATTTAGAAGAGTCTTCTATAGTATTATTCAAATTCTTTGGTATGGTGTGAAGAACTGAATAATATTGAAGAAAGTTTCATTTTATATTATACTGTATTTCAAATTCCTCATGTGACATAAATTCCATGTTTTCTTTTAAAAGATCATTTATAAAAAATATTTCAGCATTAACCCATTTTTGAAAGAATATGGTTCTCTTGTTTAATTGAATCATTAAACCATATGGACTGGCTCAAAATGCTGTCGGCTCCTTCCGGTGTATCACAACACAGACTACTTCAATTTAAAAACATACCCCTCCAAAAGGTGTTGAATTTATGTGCAACAGTTTAAATTCCATTTGATGTCATTAACCAAATTATATCCCGCCATATTTGGTATATTGATCAATAACAAGAGTTGTCCATGGCGACTTATTTAGTGGGTTAAGTAGTTTGTTTACCCATGACATTTTCAAAGCTTTACAAAAAGATTCCAGATGTGGCATTTTCAGGCCACCGGAATCATATGGACCTATCTTTACATTACGTTTAATTTTATCTGGCTTGCCATTCCATGAAAAATTAAAGAAAACATTTTGTGTTTTTTTAATAATAATGGGTGGAGGATTTGGTAAAACAGTGAGAGACTGAATAAGAATCGGCAAGGCTAAAGATTTAATGACAGTCATTTTGCCAAAGTATGTGAGGTCTCTATATATCCATTAACTTAATAACCGTTCTACTTTTTCGATCTTATCCTCTAAATTTAAAAAAGTCCTGGCCACATTTTTCAAATCAAAGGAGTAGGGGCGATAAGGGCCTTATTTGGCCTGAACAATAAATTTGGTTGAATTCACGGAAATTTCTCATTGAAATATCCTGTGAGTATAGCTTTTCAGTAAACAGTAACAGTTCTCAAATATTGATGTATAATTACTGAGTTTTTGAGTGTAGAAGAAGGGACAAATTGAAGATTTTGTCGAAAACTGACAAATTTGACAAATTTTGACTTCTTTCTCAAATATTTATATGAGAGGTTCAATTCATTTGTACCAATAAGCTGGTAAATTATCTAATTGGTTCTTGAATGTGCTCGATATTTCCGGCGAGGAAAACTACGAAAATCTGCCAAATTCGGTATATTTCTATGAAAATTCTCAAAAGTAGCCTTTTCATGACATCAGAACTGTACCTATTGCGACGTCATTGGTTCTTACTTTTGTATTTTTTCTGTTAATGGGATCTCAACCTTGAAACAAACATGAAATAAAATCTTGAGGTGCAACTTCACTGGTAAATTCACTGGAATCTTGGGCCAAATCAACCCCTTATCGCACCTTGTCCTTTAATACCTAATAGTTTGAATTTCCCTGTTTGATTCCAAAAAAAGATTCTGTCCTGACAAGTGTTTTTCATTAGAATAGGTTTTTGAAACATCCATATTGATTCAGTTTTATCCAGATTTGCTTTCAAGCCAGCACACTCAGAGAATTTTCCCAAGATGAACAAGGATTCCCTAAGTGACAATTCAGTACCATCTAAAATTAAAGATGAGTCATCTGCGTACTGGCTAGGTAAATATTCTGAACCATTGATTTGTACTCCTGATATATTAGGATTATTTTTTAATGCAGCACTCATCAATTCCAAAGATAAAATAAAAATGATCCCCTTGACGTACTCCTCTTCGGATATTAAACATATCAGAACAATGTCCATTATTAATAATGCAGCTTTGTGTATTAGAGTATAACGCCTTAACCCATCTACAAAATGTTGAACCAAATCCTAAAAATTCTAGCGTTTTATCTATAAAGGGCAATTCAAGACTATCAAAAGCTTTCTCAAAATCTAGAAATATTAATAAAGTGGGAATATTTTCTTCCTCTGTCTTTTTATTTAATCATAAATTAATCTAGTACATTCCCCTATGTATCTTCCTTTCACAAAACCCTGTTGAGTTTCACTAACAATGCTTGAAAGGAATGGCTTAATTCTATTAGCAACGGAAGCAGAGGCAATTTTAGTGTCCACATTCAAAAGAGTTATAGGTCTCTAGTTTTTTTAAGTTTTATTTTATGTATGCAGTTCTTGATGACCAAAGTAACAGGTCCCTGGCATCACCAGAGTTTTTTTAATTCTTCAACATTGAAGACAAACCAGAAATTATACCCTGACCACTTGTTCAGGTCGTATTGCCACCAGTGGCAGAACGGCCAAAGGTTTTATTGTTCAATTTTTACACGGACATGAAGAGTCAGAATTGCCAGTTTTGGTAGAATGTGATTATATTCCAAGCAGCAGAGACGAGATCCCGTCACCAGATTCTGCCAAACACTTTCCACATATGAAAGATATAGCTGGAAGAATCCCGCCAATTAAAGATAGCAGAAAGATAATGCTGCTTATAGGAAGGGACCTTCCCGAAGTCCACCATGTCCTAAATTATAGATATCGACCATCTTTTCCCCAGAAATTAAGGCTGGGCTGGGTCGTCATCGGAGGGATCTGTCTGGACTATCAACATGCAACTCCAGACTTATCTGTGAAGAAAAAATTCGTCCTACCATCTGGCCAACCTACGACACTAAGACCATGTGAAAGTCAAATTTGTGTACGGGAACCAGATCCCGCTTGTTTCAATACTGCATACAAAACAGTAGACATACCAGAATATGATATCTTTGCTAAGACAAAAGTTGACGAAAAAACAGGAATGTCGTACGAAGATAAAACATTTACGAAACAAATTTAATGGACAATCTGTTTGTAAGAGACTACACAGGCAGTTGGGTATCTCCCTTACCATTTCCAACACCAAGACAACGACTTCCAAACAACAGACAACAAGCTGTTAAGAGAGCAGAATTCCTCGAAAACAATCTGAGGAGGAACGCTCTCAAAAGAAAACATTTTATAGAATTCATGTCAAAGATATTAGACAATAACCATGCGGAAGTTGCTCCGCCATTGCAAGAACAAGAAGAATGTTGGTATTTACCGTTGTTTGGAGTATACCATCCCAAGAAACCTCAGCAGATCAGGGGTGTGTTCGATTCCTCCTCAAAGTTCGACGGAGTATCCTTCAACAGTGTTTTGATGTCTGGTACAGACCTATCAAACAGCTTACTGGGAGTCCTGATACGTTTCAGGAGAGAGATGGTTGCTGTTTCTGCTGATGTTCAACACATTTTCCACTGCTTCGTAGTGAGAGAAGATCACAGAAACTACCTTAGATTCCTGTGGTATAAAGACAATGATATTGACAAAAGATTGACAGAGTACCGAATGAGAATGCATGTCTTCGGTAACAGTCCATCCCCGGCAGTGGCAACGTTGGGGCTACGCAAGGCAGTACAGGCCGCAGAGCCAGAGTACGGCCAAGATGATACAAATTTTGTGACTTAAGATTTTTATGTTAATGATGGATTAACTTCGTACCCAACAGCAGAAGAGGCCATCAAAGTCGTCAAAGACACACAAACAGCATTGGAGAAGTACGGAAATCTCCGTTTGCACCAGTTTGCATCTAACAGTGCTGAAGTTATGTCTGCATTTCCAACAAGTGATTTAGCTACAAACTTGAACGATTTACATCTTGAAGCCAACAATAAACCACTCCAGAAGTGTTTTCTTCGCACAATAGATGAAGATGGTGAACCCAAAGTTGGTTTTGTGTTGGGAAAGGCGAAAGTTGCTCCAACTAACGGACACACAATTCCTCGTTTGGAACTTTGTGCTGCAGTACTCGCAGTAGAAGTTGCACGGTGTGCAGTAGAACAGCTAGACCTGTCCATCGATTGTGTCAAATACTATACAGATAGTAAGGTCGTACTGGGTTATATCACCAACGACACCAGAAGGTTTTAATGTTGGGAATAGAGTAGAAAGAATACGAAAGTTCAGCAGTCCAGAACAATGGAATTATGTGAACACAAGTGAAAACCCTGCTGACGCAGCTACAAGATCATTGCCAGCTAGTGAAATTCATAATAGTGAGTGGCTATTAGGACCTAAACGCCTTCTCACATGTAAACCCAGTCAAAACTTTGGGGTCGTATACCAGCTTGTAGACCCCGACAGTGATAGTGAGATCCGTCCTCATGTTTCTCCAGAGATTGTTGTTGCCAAAACACTCGCAACACCAGATAGTCCTAATATAGGTACTGAGAGATTCCAGCACTTGTCAGCCTGGAGTGCCCTAATACGTGAAATTGCATTCCTAAAACATTCGTCCTGTTTACGTCTGAACAGGAGTTCGAAGCATGAACCTGACAACACTTTACTTCAAGAAGCAGAAGACTTCGTTATATCATCAGTTCAGCGTGAAGTGTATGAGGAAGAAATAGACTGGATAAGTCACAAGATATCTATTGGCGAAAGAAGTTGAACTGTCAATCTTAATCCGCTTTGGATGAAAAAGGACAAACTTTTCCAGATACTTCTCCGGATATTCCCGTTACAAGAACATTAACAACTACAACTACAACTAATTCCTCCATAGGAAGTGGACGATTCCAGCACATCTCAACCTGGATAGCGCTGAATTCTGTTTTACAGTTTTTATCTTCCATCTGTTAATTCAAGATCAGTTAACGATCACCGAGATAATTCGTCTGGTGGAAAATAGTGTATAAAATGTATATAAATTATATTCAGGAATATTGTGAATAGAATATAATAAATTTCTGTTGTTTATTTAAAAGAATAGTGATATCAAGTAGATATCAGACGGGGAGTGCATTGTCACAATTAGTGTATTGTTACAACTAAATTTATCCTTATATTTATTATTTGAAGAATTCCAAATACACCGAATGCCCGGGACCGAATGACACATCTTGGTGTTTCGTTTCCCGACTCCATCTTTCTCTCGGGTAAATGAAGTCAGTGACACGCCAATGTTGATGTCCAATAACTTTGGAACTTGGAACCTAGTTCAATAACAGTGTAAGTTTTACATTATATTTTCATTATATTTGGATGAATAGATCCATTTGACGTTACTTCACAACAGATTATTGTGAATATCAGCTGTACACGTTGATTGCATAATTTACTATAATTAAATATCGATTTTAACAGAATGTACATCTCACACTGAAACGTACAACTGTTGATTTTAATTATATTTACAACTTTCATCACAGTATTTCGAAGTTTTTATATAATATTTCCGTCTAGAAGAGGAGGATGAAAACCGTTATTCAGTTGCATACTTGATATAAATATAGAATTTATGGCAAGCAATTAGTGTCATTTAAACATATCCAGATAAAATAATGGAAAATATATTCTGCGTGTTACAGCCGTCTCAACTGTATTTATCCGTGACTATTCCGGAACTCTATGAATAACATTTCACAGACACACGTCATATTTGTAATTATTTATGCAAATTATTGTGTATTTAAATTATGTTGACATTTCACTCATAATTACGGTAGCGTAGGTTGACTTTAAATTCTCGTTATTTGGACACATAACATATGTGTCATTTTTACATATTTTGTAAAGAACAACACTGAGTGAAACAAGAAGTAAAAGGAGAATGACGTAATCAAGATGTTGGAATTTTTAATAGATAATATTTTTGTCGAATTTGGAAGTCGTGTTTTTCAACAGACAATCGGGTTTCCCATGGGAACTAACTGCGCGCCACTTTTAACTGATCTTTTTCTTTTCTCGTATGAGGCCAAGTTTTTACAAGGGCTAACACAGAAAAAAACAAAAGCATTTAGCCCAGTCCTTTAATTTCAGCTTCCGCTACATAGACGATGTACTTTCTCTTAATAATCCAAAATCCAAGGAATATTTACACCAGATCTATCCCAAATGAGCTTGAAATTAAAGAGACTACTGACATACCTACTTCAGCCTCGTACTTAGATCTGTTTATATACATTGATGAAGATGGAAATCTTCATACATTGAAATCTAAGCTATATGACAAACGTGATGATTTAACTTCCCAATTGTGAATTTTCCCTTTCTGACCAGCAATATACCTACCTCTCCAGCCTATGGAGTGTACATTTCACAGTTGATTCGTTACTGTCGCGCATGTAGTTTATACAGCGATTTTTTGAATAGAGCAAAAGCACTGTCCCAAAAGTTGCTTAGTCAGGGATTTGTTCAGCCTTTGTTGCTTTCACCCCTTCAGAAATTTTATAGCCGTCACCATGATATCATTGACAGATATGACGTATCTGTGTCCCAAATGAAAACGGACATTTTCAGCTTGATTCCGCGTCTTCACGGATTTGACATAACCGGTTTTGACTCAACCCTGGATTGACTCACTGATAGTGCCGATAGCGGAGCAGGACATGCTTACCCTTCCGGAGCACCTGCTGTCAATCCCGGTTTTCATGGGAGTTCACACTATGAGTGCCTTAGTTTTTAATCTCGTCTTTTTATTTCCGTGCATTGTAGCTGTCTCACGTCCTTGTTTTTCTCTGTTGCCATTTTTGCCATGTCTTTGGATTTCGTTTTTGTAGTCTTCGCTTCCCTTGTTCCTTCGGTATTCTACTGCCGTTGTTTTATGATTGTTAATTATTGTATTTTCAGGTTTTTACCATCAATTGTTCATCGGCTAATTAAAGTTTATCACGCGACACTGGGTTTTATATTAAATTGGGCCACGAACAAGGTTATGCTCGCTGAGTCCGGCTCATTACAGTAAAAACACTTGTGTTTCTTCCTATTCCTGAACAGTAATTGAAGACATACTGCCGGTTGGGTTTCATGTATACTTAACAAATGATGGGAAGTTCTGTATTTTCGAAAAAGCCAGGAATTTTTTCTTTATTAAACTGAATGATCATTTAGAATGCCAGCAATATTTATAAAATCTATTCCTTTGTCGATGTTTTTTATCTTAAGAAAATGTTTTTGATGTTGGTCAGGACGATCGATTTAAGGAAAAAGCTTAAAATACCAGAACGCAATTTTTATATTTGTAGTTTCGTATTTAGGACTAAGGTACGAAATAGTTTCGCATTCATCAAGGATATTGTTTAATTTGGTGTCAGGTATGGAACATAATTTACTTAAAAGTTGATGTCGACCATTATTTTTAGAAATATTAATTAGATATGTTTATGTTGTAATGTTTGATTTTGTGTAATTATGTATGTCATTAATCTCTATATGGAGGAAATAAAGAATGAATGAATGAATGCATGTTTGAAACGTATTTCCCTTCTACACAATGTGAACTAAATGCGATTTAAGATGTCAGTCATGCTGAACTGACACGCTCATTGACCAATGAACGTCGACACTGAGAAGTCCGCGAAAAGTCATCACGGTGATATTCACTGGCAAGTTTATAGTGTTTTAACTACTTAGAAATATCTTTTTTATGACTATCAATATATTACATACAAGCTCTTTTGTTCTAGCAGGGGTCATCTGAGTCGGATCACAAAAGTTAGAAGAATGACTTTTTTGTAAAGGCCAGACTTTGAAAACTGTTCAGTTTGTTAAAAATTATAAAATTCATGTTTTACTATCCATAAAATTTTCAAAGATAAATATTTTAAAACCTTGAAAAATAACGTTGTCCATAGTGGAAAGATGAAAATACGAATTTCCCATATGGTCCAATATTACAAATCTGTTCCGCAGCCATGTCTTTCATGGAACTGAACCAAAATTAAAAATCTTTGACAAGTACCTTCCATTTATCATTCCTGTAAAGTTTGGTTGAATTCAGAGAAGAAGATGAAAATGTGATCTTCCAATAGGTCTACTGTTAAATATATGTTCCGTACTTGCAGCTATGTTTTTTAATCGGACCGGTACAAAATGAACAATCTTAAATAAGGACCTTCAGTACATCACTCCTGTTAACTTTGGTTGAATTTCCTTCAGTGGTTTCAGAGGAAAAGACGAAAATGTCTTCTCAAAAGTTCCAATGTTACAACTATGTACCGTGCTGGCTGTCATGTTTTATCAAGTAGGTACAAAATGTCTAGTCAAAAGTTCCAATGTTACAACTATGTACCGTGCTGGCTGTCATGTTTTTATCAAGTAGGTACAAAATGGGCATATATACATCATTCCTGTAAAGTTTATATAAATTTAGAGCAAAAGATGAAAATGTGATTTCCCAATAGGGTCTAATGTTAAAGCATGTTCAGTCCTTGCGGCCATGTTTTTTATCAATCGGTACGAAATAAACATTCTTTGTAGGGATCTTCCAAACATCACTCCTGTAAAGCTTGGTTAAATTTGCGTCAGTGGTTTTTCAGAGATGAAAATGTGATTTTCCCTTAGGGTCCAGTGTAAAAACTGTTCCACGTTGATCGGTTGTTTTTCATTGGATTGGAATGAATTCGGCCATGTTTGCAAAGTAGCTTCCATACATCAGTCCTGTAAAGTTCGGTTAAGTATGCTTCATTGGCTTCAGAGAAGAAGATGAAAAATTGAATTCCATAGGGTCTAAAGATAAAACTATGTTCTGCGCTTACAGTTATTTTTTTCTGATCAAAACGAAATGAGCAATCTTTGTAAAGGACCTTCAATACATCATTCATTTGGTTGCATTTGCTTCAGTGGTTTCAGAGGAGAAGATGAAAATGTGATTTTCCAATAGGATCCAATATGAAAACTATGTTCGCACTGGCCGCAATGTTTTTATCGGATCGCAACGAAACAACGGCAGTAGAATACCGAAGGAACAAAGCACAAAATTACACAAATCAAAGTCCAGAGACAAGGCAAAAGCAAGAACACCAAAAGACGGAAGACCAAAGACACCACATGACCACAAAACACACAAACATTACATATACAACACAAAAAACTAAAGCACTAACAGTGTGAACTCTCAAAAAACAAGAGTGACAACAGGTGCTCCGGAAGGGTAAGCATGTCCTGCTCTGTGCACAGCGACCGTCACACTGTCAATGGGTCAATCCAGGGTAAAGTCAAAACCGGTAATGTCAAATCCGGGAAGACGCCAATCTAGCTGAAAATGTCAGTTTTTATTTGTGACACTGACATTTCATATCTATCTATGATGTCGTGGTGACGGCCATAGAATTTCTGAAGAGACGAAAGTAACAAAGGCTGAACATATCCCTGACTCAGCAGTTTTTGTGACAGTGCTTTTGCTCTTTTAACAAAGTCACTGTATGTACTGCACGCTCTACAGTAAAGAATCAACTGTGAAATATACACTCCATATGCTGGGGATGACGAAATAATAAATCTTTGTAATCTTTGTAAAGGATCTTCCGTACATCATTACCTTAAAGTTTGGTTGAATTTGCTTCAGTGGTTTCACAGAGTTAAATGTGAGGAGCTAACGACGATGGACGACGTATCCCAAGTAATAACAAAAGTTCACACTGACACTGTGGGTCACATGACCTCAGTAAAAATAGGATTCCAATTTTGGTATATTTGCTGAAACAGACAGGATATTTTTTGCAATTTTTCCAAGCAACTGAAAGGTTTAACTTGAAAAGTATACCTGGATAGCTTTAGTTCTAGTTACACTGTGTTTTTGCTTTTTTAATTACAATGAATTATATTGGAATTTTCATTGTCATATTAGAATTTTCATTGTCAGAAATGTTTTCACTTCAAATTGAAACCGAGATAACTCGACCATAAATAGTCACACGTGGTGATTGGTCTAGTGATAAGACTATCACGTGCGGCGTAATACTAAATAAACTTTGGAACTCTGAACATACCAATGCTTTGTATTTGTTTCATCACTGTTTTGATCATCTTTCATTGTACTGGTACGTATATAATTACTCATAATTTGTCAAAACATGCTTTTTGATTTGTTAGTATGCGGAGTAAAATTGCTTATAAATATATGAAAGCATTCAACTGATTTTATTTTCAAACTCCTTCAGTGTTTTGTAGTCATAAATGAATGTGATTAGCATTGCGAAAAATACATCAAATCTTTACTTTGAGAGATAAGAACCTTGGTCTATGAACATGTTTTTCTAGATTTATTTTAATGTCTCATTTAGATCACTTATATGGGCCTTTTCAAAATATTACTTGGTCCGGCTCTTCGGTTTCGGCATTTAAAAACAATGAAACAGTTCCGGTTATCAACCCAACATGGTAAGTGTGTTTATGCTGGACACAGTTCATAACAATGTTCATATTATATTACTTAGTCATTGTTTACTGTGACACTACACAAATTTCGTTAGAATTAAAATGTATTTAGTGATTAAGTTGTCTATTGTTAGCCAACCGTACAAGTAATAACCGGAAGCGAAGAGTGTTTGTATCTCCATTTAATTGAAGAGTTCAAATCCAGGAAAAGATAACAACACTTTTTGAAAAGGGCTTTTATATAAGATGAACTTTACTGCAGTCTATAAAATATATTACAGATGTATCAGGTAAGCTGACCTGTAGCTTTGACGTAGATTTATGTAGTTGGATGCAACCTTCAGACGATAATTTTGATTGGATACAACAGACAGGAAGTACAAATGACCCCACATCAGGCCCGGAAGGAGATCATACTAGCGGACGTAAGTAAAAATAGAACAAATTAAAAAAAAAAACTTAAATAGGTCCAAGAATTGTAAGAAACACAAATAAGTGCTAGAAATGTGCTAATAGTCTATAATTACAAAATGATAAAAATATTCAAACTTCTATATAATAAATCTTGAAATATTTGAAATAAAAATGCTGATTTTTCAACACTTCAACAATCAACAGTTTTGTTTACAGTGACAACAAATATAACAAGATATAATCCATTAGTATATACGAAAATACTTTACTGTTTCTTGTATCGTGATAAAGGGTTAAGCAAAACACTGGTCAAGCATTTTAATGATTTTTTAACCAATGTTTTAGTTTCATCATGTATCAGAAAAGGTTTTGATATATTTTTATATCGTGATTCTTTGTAAAGTTTTGTTTTGTCTAGAAAAATTAATTAAATGTATGTTTAATTTCTTTGATACATACAGACGGGAAATACCTACTTATATCAGGGAAACAGACTCATGGGAAAGACTGGGAAGCCCGATTATCTAGTCCAAGCGTAATTCTATCACGGGAGACCAATATGACATTTTGGTATCACATGAATGGTGTCGGAATTGGAAACCTGACTATTATAACAACAGACAGATATGGAAGAAAGGCAGTCATCTGGCAAAAACATGGCCGACAGTCACCAGAGTGGCAGAGTGCAACAGTTCCACTCAGTTTACTTACTTCATTTGTAAGCATTAAGATAAAGTGATAGAAGTTTGGTTGTAATAGATGTATAAGGTACTCAAACGATACTATAATAGGAAGAAGAAGTATCCCAGTACTGAATTATGAATTCTTGAGAGAGAGATTTTTCCTTTCGTTTTTAGGTGTCAGATGTATTACTGTGTGTTTGTATTGTTTCGTCATTTTACTTTTATCTTCATAGCATAATATCTTTGTTCTTTGGTCTTCTGTCTATTGTCACTGTCCCTTAAAATGGTATTTTTAGCTACCTTTCAAAGTTGCACCATAGTCTTCTTTTTTTTCATGAAGGGGAATGAATGATACAGAATTGAAATAAAAACATGAAACATAAAACTAACCTATTCTTTTCAGTGTTTTATTTTCATACTTAGACAGCATGAATGAGTTTTAGGGCAAAAATAAGTACATGGACGTAATCTTGGTCAGTATAACATAGTTACATAATCCATAATTTATCAGAGATTTTATGTCAAGATAAAGTTTGTAGGCTTATATTGTATATTGTGAACATTTTTGACACAATACACATTTTAGTAAAACTTTCAGAATTTTGAGCAATACATAAAAATATTTTGCCAAATAACGATATCTCAGCACAAATTATAACTGAATCATTGTTTTTTTTTTCGTTTTTTTTTCATAGAGATAATATAAAAAAGATAATACTTTTGCATGCAATTGATTATTATACACAATCATGTTTTTGCTTGACAATGTCATGATAACATTTGTGAAAATGATTACCTCTAAAGACCATGATACCATGGAATCTTTATGCTAAAACAGTATCTTTAAGTTTTATTGCTACAGCATATATAACAATTTTGTCCAGTCCTTGCATGTTTTTAGCCTTGAAAACATTTCATAGAAAACGTCATTTTGGATAAGAATACCAGATTACAAATTTTATATTTTTAAACCTTTCTTTCATATAATCTGTTCATGATCTATATTTACAGTGTCGGTGAACTGACCAGGATATTTTTGGTATTTGTAGATAACATTGAAGAAAGTACAAGATGTCTATTTAATTGAGGATATTTTTGGTCTTTGCAGATAACATTTGAAGGAAGTACAAAATTTCACTACAGTGCAGACATAGCACTTGATGACATCCGATTATCACATGAACCATTCGGTAATTTTTACGTTATAATTTATATGTGTGAAACATGCAAAATAGTGGCGATTGCTAAGATTTATTTTCTCTATAATGTTTTTTATCCTCCTAATGTGTTCATAATTTTGGGCCATTGAAGGTGCCACTTATTTTTTCTCATCTAAAACACCCGATTTTACTCCTGCTTTCTTAGCAGTTTTAGCCTCATGTGCTTCGGAACTAATTATAATTTCGTCGGTTGCATTTGTATTGTTACGAAAATGCCTTTCGTGCACTTACAACATAGGAGGAACCAGTTCAAAATTTTGTGTACCCTACATTTCGACTCACGGCTAAGACCAAGGAAGCTATGTGATTGATTTATACTGTTGAAAGTATTGCTAGATTGATGAATTATTCAAGTTACAGTTTGATAAAGAGTATTTATATTGCGGGAAAAGAAACATATATAGATACTTATAAGTTTTACACATTTTATTGCTTCTTTCTTTTGGAGAACCGAAAATAACCTGTCATGCCTCGAAATTTAATATTTAGGTCTTGACATCCTGTCCACCCTATTTTGTATAATAATAGACTGGTCCGGGAGTATATAAGGAAGCCGAATTCAGGCCTCATCGTCAGTGTGTTGACCATCGTGAATATGTGACAGCGGATCTGTGTATAGAAGGAGAATTGCTCTTTGGAAATAGTGATTCCAAGTGATAAAGTGAACATTGTTTAACAATGATCGATACAGTGACTTCATTGATATAACCCAGTTGCTCATAAATAGGACAAATAAGCTACTTAAACAAGGGATGTTGCCCATACTGCAGACAGTCTCGAACTTACTATGAGGTATGAGCAAAGCTCATTGTTGAAGGCCTCATGGTGACTTCAAGATGAAGAACAACAATAAAAGCGTTGTTCCTTTGCTTGTTTTTGCCATGTATTTGTAGAGACTTTGTCTCATGCGCATTTACTCCATATCCTTTTATTCACCATACTTAAATTGTCGGTATTTTTTTGGCTCTATACCACCTTGGGGTAGTCACTTCCTATATAGAGGTATATACAGACGTGCCGCTGGAATGGTCCTGTTTTTTTTTTTTGCAGTTGTCAACTATATGAATGATTAGTAATTTTTGACATCATATATATCAATGGGTCGTAAATTAACCACAAATGGCCAGAATCTCTTCTGGTTGCTGTAATTAATCAAGTATTTATCATTATTTGATGTTTAAGAACATCACGGTGAAGAACATTAATGGTTTTCTGACTCCAATTACACATTTTTACTATACAGTTGGGTTGGTTGATTTTGAAATTTGCTGTATGAATGGGTCAATTTTTGTTAGGGGAACTATATGAAAGGGGGGTATTTTCAAAATTCCAGCGGCAGGCCTGCACCAAATTCCATCTGAAGTGACAACCCCCTAACCCCCCACCCGTGCTCTGCACAGTCCTTATTTGACCACCGAAAAGTTGCATCAATGTTTCTGTATCATATTTTAATAATGAATTTAAATGAATTTCTTTTAAATACCAAATATGAGTTTATTCCAAGAATCTTCCTTTTTAAAGCGGTAAAATATAAACAATGATGATTATATCTTTATGAGAATATTTGTTGTGTTTGTCAAAAACAAATTGAATGCAACAACGAATACATATAATATAAAAACAATGCATTATGACATGGTTAATATCTTATTTTTGTCTTATCATATAACTACAGACAAAAGGTTATCAAAATATGTATATGTCTATAACACAGACAGTTGGTTATTTGAGGATACTATAGGGTCATTCCAGGAAGTGTAACTCAGAAGGAGGATTTGGATGAGCTATGCTTACAAAATCATCTTTGTGCTGGACATAATTGACACCACAACACAAAAATACAGAAAAGATGTATGACAGAGATACCTGCACATTATTGCTTTAATTATGGGTATAGAAAAAACAAATATTATCATACTCCTTAATACAATAAATACCCAAATTACATAAAAAAAACGGTAAATTTGGATATGTAATACACGTGTTTCAGCAAAGCTTGTCGCTGTCAGTTTTTAGGGAGTTCATACTATTAATGCTATCCCGAGTTCCTTTCGTTGTCTATGTTTGCCTTTTTGTCATATTACTGTTTTTCTTGTGCAGTTCCCTGGTGGTTTAGTGCATGTGATTGTAATTTCGGCCATTGTAAGTGTTTCCTGCTATCTTTTCTTCATCAATTAAGTTTTTGTGTTGTCTCGTATATTGTTGAAATTTTGACTTTGTTTGTGATGTTTGTGGTACCTATTTTTCCTTATTAATGTTTGAATACTAAAGTTATTTCAAAACCATTTCCAAATTTTACCATTGTACTGTTTGGGGTAAGAGAAGTAACACGTACTGGTTATGTCTTAGGATTAGAAGATGACATTGACCAATCAGCTACAAGAACTTTCAAAAACATATTTGCCTCACTGACAGTGTGACGGGTGCTGTTAACAACGCAGGACTTGCTTACCCCTCCGGAGCACTCTCAGTTTCATGAGAGTTCACTCTGTGAGTGTCTT
Organism: Modiolus philippinarum; assembly: GCA_002080025.1. Taxonomy (NCBI): domain Eukaryota; kingdom Metazoa; phylum Mollusca; class Bivalvia; order Mytilida; family Modiolidae; genus Modiolus; species Modiolus philippinarum. Next base: position 25,973 of record MJUU01030298.1, read on the forward strand.
GGTTTCGAATGTTGTGATTTTTGTTTCTATGCTTTGTGGCTGTCTGGCGTCTTGTCTTCTGTTTTCTCGTTTTTAGCTCACCTGGCCTAAAAGGCCATGTGAGCTATTGCCATCACTTGGCGTCCGTCGTCCGTCCGTCCGTCTGTCGTAAACTTTTTCAAAAATCTTCTCCTCTGAAACCATTAAGCCAATTTTAACCAAACTTGGTCTGAATCATTACCATGGTATCTAGATTTAAAAATTGTGTTTGATTTGTTCGAGGACCAAACAACATGGCTGCCGTTACTAAAAATAGCACATAGGGGTGAATTGCTGTTTTTGGCAAATAACTCGAAAACCATTACAGATATCCAAAATCTGACTAAGATAAAAGTGATCAGCATGGCAAGATCTACCTGCCCTGCAATTTTGAAGAAAATCTGATTACCAGTTTTGGAGTTATTGCCCCTTTTCAGGAAATTTTTCAAAATTTTAATATTTTATATTTTTTATCAAAGAAACTATAGCAGATAGAGGTCAACTTTAATTACAAAAATGTTCAGCATATCAAGATCTACCCACCCTGAAATTATGGAGGAAATCCAAAACTCCTTGCAGGAGTTACTGCCCTTTTTTCACAGAATTTTCAAAATTTACATAGAAGATGAAGGTTAAGTTTAAATTGATAAAATGTTTACCATGCTGTGCTGACTTCAAAGTGGTGTTGAAAATTGTTCTTTGACCGCCATTTTCAAAATGGCCGCCAAAAAAAGGCGGGAAAATTCAACATTGTTCAATTTCAATAAAATTTGGTTTCCAAATTGATATTGATGTTGCGACTTCAAAACCAGTGTTGAAAATTGTTTTTTGACCGCCATTTTCAAAATGGCCGCCAAGAAAGACGGGAAAAATCAACGTTGTCTGTTTTCAATGAAATTTGGTTTCCAAATACGTAATGATGTCGCAACTTCAAAACCGATGTTAAAAATTAGTCGTCAAACGCCATTTTCAAAATGGCCACCAAAAAAGGCGAGAAAATTCAACATTTTCCGATTTCAATTAAATTTGGTTTCCAAATAGATATTGATGTTGCGACTTCAAAAACTGATGTTGAAAATTGTTCGTAGAATGCCATTTTCAAAATGGACACCAAAAAAGGGGGGAAAATTCAACATTGTCCAATGCTTCAAAACTGATGTTGAAAATTGTCATTGCCCGCCATTTACAAAATGATGTTTTGACTTCAGAAATGGTGTGGAAAGTGGTCCTAAGCAAGAATGTTTTTTGTCAAAAAAGCCAAACAAAGAAATATGATAAAACATGATCAGACTTTTAAATACAGTTCAAGATATTGGTGGTGTTCCAGCTACCAAAGTTTGAGAGACTGAAGTTCAACTGTATAACTTACAATGTAAGCTTGATTGTCGTATTGTGCTTCATAGTTTTCTTCACAATATAAGTAATATGTTTAAACTAGATTATAAAGGGGAACCCCTGCCAATTTTTTTTATGGAAACGGGGACTTGGAATGTTTTGATTTCAGTAATATGCATTATCTGAATTATAAGGGGAACACCTGCCCAAATTTTTTCTTGAATGATGGTCTGAAATGGGTTGTAATGGATAGTGGAGCTTTAAATAACCGTGGAAACTGCTGAATCTACTTGCCAAATTGGAACCATACTTGGTGACAACTGTCCATAGTCGGTACCTATCGAAGAATGTGTCTGCATGTATTCCAAGATGGCCGCCAGCGGGGGACATAGTTTAACATTGGACCCTATGGGAAAAACACATTTAAAGACATTCTTTCTGAAACTACTTGGTCAGTTTGAATCAAACTTGGTCACAATGGGCCTTTAATGGTCTTCTTAAAAAATTATGTCTGACAAGTCTGCACCTCATCCAAGATGGCCGCCAGCGGGGACCATTGTTTAACATTGGGTCCTTTGGGGAAAACACGTTCAAAGATTTTCTCCTTTGAAACTTCTAGACAATGAGTAATTTAGGCTGCAGTTTATGCCAGTCATGGACCAGGTGAGCTATACAGGCTCTTGAGAGCCTCTAGTTTCCATGTCTTTGGATTTCGATTTTGGTAAATGCCACTCCTTGCTTTGTTCCTTTGGTATGCTACTGCCGTTGTTAGATAATTAAATCTATGCATGATTTTTATAAAAGTTGCGAGGATAACAATCTAAAAAATTGTGATATGATGAGCGCTTGACAATTTTTCCACTGTTACCCTCTGTTCATGGGTCAGTGATTTTCAGTAACGATTGCAATTAAAAAGTATAATAAAATAAATGATGCTGAGGGTGACAGAGCAGATCGTATGGGTTGACAATGTTTTCTCGGGGTAACAATCTGCTCTGTCCCCCTCACAGATAATGTATTTATATTATGTTCTGTTAGTGTAGACTCAGTAAAACAATAATACATGACTTTCGAGATAGGAACTCTTGTGTAATTGAAGGCGGAAACGATCTCTTCAAATACCAGTTAGAAGGATAACTGGATTCCTGACCTATTGTAATAAATGTAATACCACATAAAAACAAACTATTTATGAAATTGAAGTGTACTTATAATTTGTCCTACATGACAATTATTTAACTAAATTTTAATTGACGAAAAACAATTAACATGAAGCGCTACAAATTTATTAAATATAAATCACCCTTAGCTCAACAGTGTTGATTAATTAGTGATTCCCTCTCACGGTATTGATGTATTGATTTTTTTCGTCTTATCATAGATTTTATTCCGGAGTGAACACGACTCAAATATCCATATTGCTTCCTTTTTCAAGTACTAAGAATTAAAGGAAATGTTGTTTGTTGTAGTTGCAAGTTATTATTCTCGTATTAAGACTACATTTTGTTTTCCAAATAAAACAAAACAATAAGCACACACTATATGTAACCTAGCTGTATTCATTCTATTTCTTTTTTTTTACTTAAGCATTAGCTACACCAAAGCCAACCGCCACACTACCGACTACAACTACTGAATCTCATGGTAATTATGCACATTTCATTAATTCTTAAATAAAAATAAGAATAAGATCCTAATTGGTCACAAGAAAAATGCAATTCTGGTTCCCTGATCTAATTACATCGATATCAACTCTAACTGGTACTTGAGTATTACTAGAGTCTGTCATACAGGTATTAATTCTAACTGGTACGTGAGTACATGAACTTACTACAGTCTGTCATACAGGAGTAAGTTTATGACTATGACAAAGAGTTATTCATATGCTGCGCTTAATCCATGATACATGAATTCTTTGTTCAACTTAATGATGTACATTTGTAATGAACTGCAACCGAAGATTTGACATTTTTGAAAATTAAGGTTTAAAAAGTGTTAAAAAGAATGGAATTTAAACACAAATTAACGTTTCAGGTCATATACATTCACGATACAAATATAAATAGTAGAAAAAATTACAGTGAAGTAAATGTTAAAAAAAATGAAACATCGAGACGACAGCTGGTGGTCTTAAAATTTCATTAATGGGGGTGGCAATAAAAACGAAGAAATTCGCAAACGCCTAAAAAAATCTTTGAAGCAACAATGCTACTTAGAAAGGACTGTATTTCTTGATTATCATTAATATCTGAGTCAGATTTGAAATTTATCGTGATGTGAAGATTTTGTCCTCTTAAATATTCCTATAAAATATGAGGCGCCGTTTTGCTATTTATTCCTTATTTTTTTATATCAAAAAATATTTTCTGATATCAAAAAATCGATTTTCTGATATCAAAAATTATTTTTTAATATCAAAAACTATTTTCTGATATCCAAAAATCCGGATTTTTGATATCAAAAATTATTTTCTGATATCAAATAATCCATTTTCTGATATCAAATAATCCATTTTCTGATATCAAAATACTATTTTCTGATATCAAAAACCGAATTTCTGATATCAGAAAATCACTTCCATTTTTTGATATCAGAAATTCGATTTTTTTATACAAAATTTTTTTTATATAAAAAAAAATCATTTTTGATATAAAAAAATTGAATTTTTTATATCAAAAAATAAAAACTATTTTCTGACCTCAGAATTCATTTTTTGATATCAGAAAATGCATTTTTTTATATCAAAAATTCAGATTTTTCGATATCAAAAATTTGATTTTCTGATATAAAAAAATCTGATTTTTTAATATCAGCAAATATTTTTTTATATTAGAAAATATTTTTTTGATATCAGAAATTCGATTTTTTGATATTAAAAAATATTTTTTGATATCAAAAATTATTTTCTGATATCAAAAAACTCTAATTTTTGATATCAAAATATGAAAGTGATTTTCTGATATCAGAAAGTCGATTTTTTGATATCAGAAAATTAATTTTCTAATATCAGAAAATATTTTTTAATATAAAAAAAATCGAATTTCTTATATAAAAAAATATTTGCTGATATCAAAAAATCAGATTTTTTTATATCAGAAAATCAAATTTTTGATATCGAAAAATCCGAATTTTTGATATCAAAAAATGCATTTTCTGATATCAAAAAATGAATTCTGATATTAGAAAGTAGTTTTTATTTTTTGATATAAAAAATTCGATTTTTTATATCAAAAAATGATTTTTTTTTATATCCAAAAAAAAAAAAGAAAATTATATAAACAAATCGAATTTCTGATTTCAAAAAATGGAAGTGATATTCTTATATCAGAAATTCGATTTTTTTATATCAGATATAAAAAATTAGAAAATATTTTTTATATAAAAAATAAGGAATAAATAGTAAAACGACGCCTCATAATAAAATGTTCATATGATTGCTTTTTTATTTACTAGTGATAGACTTGAGTTGTGATTTTGAACAAGGATTGTGTCATTGGAGCCAAGATAAAAAATCGGACGATTTTGATTGGTTAATATCTCATGACAGATCACCGGATCCCACGTCAGGCCCAGATGGAGACCACACAATGGGAAGAAAGTATATTTGTAGTATATCTTACTAGTTTGATATTAGAAAAACTTTTCTTGCGACTTCCTTAATACAGATAACAAAATACCGAAGTTACTATGAATTTATGTTCTGCATATGCGAATTTCGACAACTTATGTCTCTTCAGTGCAGATAAAATCTAAACATTTGGAAGACCATAAACTCAAGAGAAAAATAACTAATATGATCTAAATGTAAAGCCAAAATCAGCCAAGGACAGAGCTTTGCATGAGGGAGATACTCCTTAGTTTTCAACAAAATTAACAAAACTTTAGATATTGCAAGGTTCCAAATAGAATCGGCTTTCGGGTCAGCACCGAAGTACTGGCTACTGGGCTGGTGAATACCCTCGGGAACTAACAGTCCATAGGGGCATCGAGATGATGATTTATTTCTGTACATGCGTCATTCAATTACTGACTTCGGTTGTATAAAAGTGGGAAAATATTAAAAATTTGATACTCGCATCGCAACAGTTACTAGCGACATAGCGACATTATAAACAATCAATGAGAAGATGCTAGTTCCGGTTAGAATGACAAACTATCGAAATTGAATAGACATAACATACGCACTACAATGTATTATTGTAGTGCGTATCTCATGTCCGTCATGTCATTCTGTAAAAAGTGGTGTAAAAGAGAAAATGCGGATAAAAAATCATTAGACACTTTCATTAACAAATGCATGTAAGTTGTTGATATCCGAATAAATCATTTTGAAACACATTATAAGCAGCAGAATACCATTTCTGCGATTTCAAAAATTAAACGGAAGTTAAAAAATTTGGAAAAAGAGTATATATTTGTTCCCGCAGATAACATTGGAAGTTTAACATTGGACCCTATGGGAAAATCACATTTTCATCTTCTGCTCTGAAACAGCTGAAGCAAATTCAACCAAACTTTACAGGAATGATGTATGGAAGGTCATTTACAAAGATTATTCATTTTGTTCCGATCCGACAAAAAACATGGCCGCCAGCGCGTAACTTAGGTTTAACATTGGACCCTGTGGGAAAATCACATTTTCATCATCTGCTCTGAAACCACAGAAGCAAATTAAACCAAACTTAATAAGAATGATGTACTAAAGGTCCTTTACAATGATTGCTCATTTTGTTCC